>OX387373.1:4795200-5083832 GCA_947563465.1 Archips xylosteana
TCATTATTTCCCGTTCACTATCTTCCTGAACACTATTTTCTGCAAATATAGTACATTGTGCATCTAGGGCCGTAAGTAGGGGATTTCTAACGAGAGTCTATTAGAAGCCCGACGCCGAAGGCGGAGGGCTTTTAATGACTCGAGTTTGTAATCCCCTTACTGCCCGTGATACACACAATGATTTTCATCACATTGCGAGAAAAAAAATCCAAAAATAAAATTATTTTGTCTCTAAACACTTAAATTCAATAAAATAATGGCTACCCGCCAATACAGATTGTCACTTTTCTCGAGTCATCTACCATAGATAATGTTAACTGTGTTTAGTTTAGAATTCGAAAGGTCATAAGGCCAGATTCTGCCAACATGTTTAAAAAAATATTTATACTAAATTTATTGCAAAACTATTTGATATAAATTTAAAATATAAAAATAACGAATTTTCATGAAGCGTAGATAAGTTTTGTGTTGTAAAATTTGGGTTATAGCTAAATTTTAAAGATAATAAATAAAACGTTGGCTGACTTGAAACCTCCTTAGTCTGAAATGACTTGTTTGCAAATTTTAAAACTAAAGTTAGAACTCCCTTGGGTAGAAAAACTGTACGTAAATCCATAACTCCCTTAAGAACAATTTAGGCCATTGTCATTTAGTATACAGGCATGGAATAACACCATTGACGAGCAAGTGTGATGAAAAATTACTTACTTACTTACAATCGGTTGAGGATAACTGCTTTCAAATTTAGTACATACATTGCAAGTTAGTAAAAAGCTATTAAAATGGGATCCACCCGTACTCGTGCTTACCATTCTCGGGGCCATAGGGCCCCCCATCATGGGCGGTGGTCTCGGCCCTCCCATCATAGGCGGCGGCGGGGGGGGCGGAGGCCCCATCCCCGGCATAGGGGGGGGAGGCGGCCCACCCGGCATCGGCGGAGGAGGGGGCGGCGGCGGCCCTCCACCCACTGGGAAAAGGACGAGTTACAACTTTATGATAGTATCCCAGCAATATCAAACTCGGACATTATATATAACGACTTTCCCTCTTGTCGGATGTGGTCCCGTTCGCAAATCGTCCCATTCGCGTTATAGTACGGTTTCTATAGGAAGAGTTTTGACAGCTGATGTTTAATAGCCTTTAAAACAATAATGCAGTCATTAAAACGTAGGTACAGTCGAGGGCATAAACATATGAACGGCTCGGAGTCGGATATAATGTAAACATCAACCTTGTGATTAGTGATAAAGAGGTGTACAGATGTTTTCGACTTCTGTCTGGGTAAAGTGCATGTGTTTATGAACTTGACTGTATACACGTTACAAAAAGACTTCTTAACTCAAAAATCTTTTTATTTTAAGATTAAGGAGTTAAGATATTGCATGCAATATTGTATTTGTATTTTACTGAAATAAACAGTCTAAATTTTAATTTTTTTTTATCCATTATACTGCATTGTCATCCAATTTACACATACGTGCAAAATTTTAGCTCAATCAGAATCCGGGAAGTGGATCAAAATCATGTTCAAAGTTTCCATTACATAGTTACGGGTACGTATCAAAATGTATAAAGTTTAAAACAAATAATGGACGAAATACATAATGGTCATAATACATACTAAAATTTTCTATGAAACAATTGATGAAACGAATTTTTTTAATCGTGTTATCTACAGATTGGTTTAGGTTAGGTTTATTTTATGAAAATCCTGTAAAGTTGAGAATTTCCAAGAAAATTGCGTTATATCAACTGACCATTATGTATTTCGTCCATTATTATTTTTAAACTTTATATATTTTGATACGTACCCCATAGTTACATACAGGTCGACCTAATAAAAGCGTGTTAATAAATAAAATAATATGTTCAATGGATTTTATTATAACTGTCAGAGCTCTTCCTATAATAACCGAACTATTTACGGCTAGTTCTACTAGCGTTTCAACCGCTATCACTCTCCTGTCGCATATAATAAGTAAATGAGCGACACCTAGCGAAAGGTTTTTATATAGCGATACAGCGTGCTCGTGGTATAATTTCAATTTGTTGAAATTTCACTTTAGCTGTAGCTTATTTCTTACGTATATGCGACAGGAGAGTGATAGCGGTTGAAACGCTAGTAGAACTACCCTTACCTTATAGCAAATCGTACAAATTCGAGGTGCGTTTCCGGGACGATTTGCTAACGGGACCAATCGGGAACGGGGTGAGGTGCATTTGTGGGACGATCTGTATGCTTATTATAAGTTTTACTTCGCCAAATACTTCTCGATCGCGTTTACGTAAAAAATCCAATTCTATGGAAACATGGGCGCGCGCGCGCGCGGATGCGCTGTCCATGTTTCCATATTAATTGTTTTTTTACGTAAACGAGATAAAAAACATATTAATTGTTTTTTTACTAAGCATACTGCTAACGGGACGTATTGGCAACGGGACGATTTGCGAACGGGTTCATATTATGCGACAAAAGGAATTAATATACGTCTCTGCGTACGGCAGTTAACAAACCTGGTGTGACGGGCATCGGAGGCGGTGGAGGCGGCCCCGTACCACACCCAACACCTGCTAAAGCGAGATAGCCATATTGTACATGCACATGCGCAAGCGGGCAAAGTATACCAAACCACCAAAAAAACGGTATTGAAAGCGTTAAAAATCTTAATGCATTAATTAAAATTCTGTAAACCATTCACCGGGATCTTCAGTAACTAACCCTACGACCAGAGGCCGTATTGTCTAACGCTTGTGACGCTTGCCTTCGCTTTCACCATCTCTTTCTGTCATCATTTTATACCGTTTGACAGAAAGAAATAGTGAGTGCGAAGGCAAGCGTCAAAAGCGTTAGACAACAAGCCTGCTGCAGGGTAATTGTGTAACATTTTTTACACTCGGCACCGGATTGAAATGGCAGTTTTTGCATGGCTGTGACAGCTGGCTATTTCCGATACCAATTGTCAGAGCCCATACAAGAACTGTCAAAATGAACGTGATAGCAATTGCGAGGGAGTTAGACAATTAACCTGCTGCTGGATATATTCAGGGCTAAATTTTAAAACACCTTTTATAGTCCAGACCATTGCTCTCGAGTATATAGTTATTATATAATTATATGATTATGATGATGGATGACTATGATATGATTTGAATGATGATTTCGTCAGCTATATTTTCATTGTATTTTATTTTGTTCATTTTAACTTTATACGTATGTACGTTTACCTTTACATAATTATAATCAAAATGATTGAATTGAATTACGAGCTCCGCCGAACCTTTTCTCAGTAAATAACGACTGTATAAAATCACAGAATAGAAATAACAAGAAGGAAATGCTATGTCAACGAGATACGCATAATTATAAATTACTAGCTGACCCGGCAGACGTTGTTTTGCCTTATATCACCTAGGGGTATAAAAAATAGCCTACGACCTATTCTCAGACCTACCGAATACAGAGAAAAAAGTTTCATAATGATCGGTCAAGCCATTTCGGAGGAGTTCGGTAACAAACACCGTGACACGAGATTTTTATATATTAGATAGTGTTCATAAAAAAATCAACTGAGCAATTTGAATTTGATAACTCGAGTAGCATCCGGTAATCCTGTAAACATGTCGTATTCAGCCATATTGAATTTAAACGGTTTCGCATAGAGTTTATTTTACAATGCAATATTTTAGCGACATCTATCGGGTGATGACTACATTTTTTATAAACAGTAGTCAAATTTATTTCCGCTAGTCCATGCTAGGTGGCAGCATATTGTATGCAATTTTCAATTGACTCTCAACATTGTACCGTTGTCGTAAAGTTCTAAGTATGCTACCGATTCAGAAGTTGTTACTTTTTAGAATAGAAGCTTCGTCAAATAATCGCCAAGATTTCAAAGTGTGTATGAATGTGCATGTGTGTGTGTTTCCGGCGACACTGCTTAGGGTAAAAACCAGGACTTATGACATATCCTATTGTTTTTCTATTCCATGTTAAAATACTACTGTACTTGTATATGTGAATATGAATGAAAAAATTACCAATACTCGTCAAGAAAGAAATTATGAATTTACTATGACAAGGTTCCACGCAGGCTTAACAAACCTGAAGGCAAAACCATCGGAGGTGGAGGAGGCGGCCCCGCCTCGCTCCCAACACCTGCTAAAGCGAGAAAGCCTTATTGTACATGCGCATGCGTGAGCTAGCAATATCCAACCACCATGATACTGTAGAGTACGACATGAAAAAGTAGACGGAAAAGTAAACTAAAGTTAAACATTAGAAACTGTTGCCATGTTGAAGTATTTTATGTCAAAAATGTGATGGTATTATTTGTCACGATAAATCAATAGAGTAGAGGCCATTGGACCATTTCACTGTCGATCATTGTTGTAGTAATTAAGTAGTAGGTAATTTATAAATATAATTTTTTTAGGCACACCTTTATATTCGCATGTTGGTGATGCCGGCGAGAGCGCTGAACATACTCACTTTATGTACCTATCGAACATCTCTGTAACCGCTACTCAAGTGAATAAATATATGAATATGATGTGATGATTATGATTATGACACCATAAAACAATAATTCCAAGATGTGATTCTAATAAAAAAAACCGGCCAAGAGCAAGTCTACTCTACTACTATACTTCATTTTATGTAGAATTAGAAACCCCAATAACATTATAGTGCGTCTGGTCAACTATTTCTTACCTAGCAAATAGTACAGTACAATAGTCTGGGAGCCGCAAAATAAAATTGTTTTAATGCCACTTTATTTGCGTGTCGCCAATTGTTACTCTAGTACAAATTGTAAAGAGATTACAGTTCACGAGCCGCAATATAATGTTGTTGTGGTTTCTAATTCTAAATTACATGAAGTATAGGTCCTGTCACTCGCCATCCTCTTCCTTCTATTCTGTAAATTTATAAACTGAACAAACCTGACGGCATTGGTGGCGGCGGTGGAGGGGCCGGTCCACTCCCGGTCCCTGTTAAAGCGAGACGCCCATATCATACATGCACATGCGCGAGTGAGACAACATGCAACCATATAAATAACATGCATACGAAAATATTTTTGACACAAATGGCCAATATAATTTGAGTGACTCTTCTTCTCGGAAGTGTATTTATTTTTCACAAGCTTTTATTTTACTTGTTATGTTATAGGTAAACCGTTTAAATGAGTCGTCGACCGCGCGGTACAGTGGCGCGGGGTAGACAACTCATTTGAACGGTCTAGCTATAGTATGTATGTTTGTTACGTTTCTAGTAATTGGATTGACTTGAAATTTGATACGGATATATAGTTTAGATTACAATTAAAGTATAGTTAGCAAAAAACTTTTATTAATCCTTTAATGCATAGCTTGTCCAAAAGGCAACGCTGTCTTTATAGTTCACTTTCAAACATTATCATTATCATCATTACAGCCGAAAGACGTCCACTGCTGAACATAAGCCTCCCCCAAGGCTCGCCAAACAGAACGGTTCCGTGCCATCCGCATCCAACGCGATCCCGCAACCTTAACCAGGTCGTCGCTCCATCGTGTTGGAGGCCTACCTACACTGCGTCTTCAGGTCCGTGGACGCCACTTGAGAACCTTTTTGCCCCACCGGCCATCAGTTCTACGAGCGATATTATATTTTAAGTAAATTCAAAACTTATAATTCGTGCTGTAAGGTTTGAAGTTTTTGACAATCTTCAAATTTAGAAATGTACTTTAAAGACAGCGTTTCATTTTGGACACGCTGTGCGTTAACCCTTTCAACGCCGCGCCTCGACGAAACGCAAACCTGCTTTGAATCTTAAGTCATTGTGTCAAGATCACTTTGACACTGTACTTTGTGACACCTATATGTGTCGTTGGCGTTGAAATAGTTAAAGGGTTAAAAATGGGTTTTTCACAAAAACTTATTTTTTTTTTTTTTTTTTTTTTTTATTTCTGTTTAGTGTTACATTTAGGTACAATTTACATTAAATGTGCCAAACTACAGAGCAGTTTGTCGGCACAAACTGCTCTGTAGTTTGTGCCGACATTAATTTCTATCATGTATATAACGTTATTAATAATGAAATCACCCACCTGAAGGCATAGGCGGTGGCGGGGGCGGAGGCGGTCCGCTCCCTAGAAACACACACCAAGAAATAGTGAGGGAGTGCCGACATGCTGTGTGCGTGTGTGAGTGTGTCCATGGGTGAATCAACTTTTTTGTGTTGTTTACTCTGTCCCCGGTTGTCCAAGTGACACTTCATACTGTTTCATAGAAAAATGCTTAGGTTGACCAAGGGACAAAATTCGTGTAACCATAGCAACGGGTGGCACTAAAAAGTTCATTCACCCCGATAGTCAGAACTTGGCTTAGGGTTACTATACATGTTCACGACGAAACGAATGTTGTGCAGAACGCCGCGAAATAAGTTTTTATAATATGTCTGTTATAAGTTAAGTCCGTTTAGCTATAAGTATTTGCAATAAAAAATGCCCACCGCCTTGTTTTCATTCCAAAAGTAGGATAATAAGCTCGCTACCACCTGCGCTGTGTCCGCACGCCGACTGAGCGGCGCCGGACCCGGCGCAGTGGTTATATTTATAACCTCGCCTGTGAAACAGGGACGGAGGTAGGGTTTAGCCCCGAGAGCGAGCGAGACAGTAGCGCGGACCGAAACGGCCGCGCTACAGGAAATGTCTCTGAGATTATTTTTGTTAATTAATCGATAACTAGGTTTAAGTATTATGTAAATAAGGAAAATGCATATAGTTTTAAGATTTATATAAATAAATAAAGTTTTAACGCCCACGCGAGAGTCGGGAAAGGAGCGCGGGGGTGGGGGACGCTTAGAGCCGCGCGGTTCAGCCGGCGGGTATAAAAGAAGCGCCGCCCCCACCGCCCAGTCAGTCTCGAGGCGACATGCGAACAAGTAACAACACTTCTCCAAGCTCCCGACCCCACTCTCGAACAAGCGCCATTACTCAGTATCCAGAGCCACCATTTTTATTATTCACCTATAACATACAGTCCACACCCCAAGTTCGGTACGAGATCCGTATTGAACAATACAAGTGATATGAAACGTACGTCAGAATAAGAGGCGCTTGTAAGGACAAAAAGCACCCTTCAAAGTTCTATATTTCTCATCAATGCTTTTTTTATGAAAATACAAGGATGATATAGACTGGATTAGCAATCGCCATAGTACAGATCGTCCGCAGAAAAATAGTTCGATTATTAAATCTAGATGGCGCTGAAATATAGCCCGAGGCTTTGAAAGCAAAAACAATAAGACTACAGATGTTTCATATTACTACAAATGTATTATTTTTCAAAAATATTGCATAATAATACATTTGCAGTAATATGAAATATTTGTAGTCTTATTGTTTTGCTTTCAAACTCTCGGGCTATATGTCAGCGCCATCTAGATTTAATAATCGAACTATTTTTCCGCGGCCGATCTGTACTATGGCGATTGCTAATCCAGTCTATAATCATTAATCATCCTTGGGAAAATATAGAGGCGATATAACAAAACAAGTGCTCATTATTTTTTCCTGTTCTCAAACGATTTATTATATCAATTTAACAGAATCGTTGTTTCCTAGTAGCAAAATTTTCATTCGCATTTTCTCCCACAATGGTTTTTTACTGAAGCCTATTTTCACAATCGTGTCTTTTCCCAATTCTAATCGACACATACACTTAGGTAGGTTTAGGCTGTGTTAAGTTTGCTTCGGCCCGAAGGGCCAAAAGCACAAGAAGAAGGAGTTCCGCTTGAGCGGAGCTCCGTCGACACTGTTTCAATGTCAATCCAAATTGGGAAAAAACGCTACTGTGAAAATATCTAGCAATTTGTTTAATAAAAGAAAATATTGTTCAGAAGCTAGAGGATTTATTGTACGCCAAATTCTTTTAGTTTTTAAGTGTTGGAAAAATAATTGCAATAAGAGTGATAGAAACTTTGATCAATTATAACTGAAGATACACATTGCCGAACAAAATCCCCTTCCAAAGAATGTCCGAACTTTTTTATTTGTTTGCGTAACAATTAAAATCATCACCTACACAGAAATTTGAACCTAGTCTTTACTTCATTACAGTCGAATTTCGGTTGACACTTGACAGCTAAACTTGACAATTTCACGCAACGTACTGAGAAAAAAGAAGGCCACTTTTATCAAAGTGGCGCTCATTTGGCTCGGACATTTTCGGGCGCGCGACTGTGGATCTACAGTTATTAATTGATCAAAGGATAGAAATGTTTTTTTTTTTCTTACCTCCGGGCATCGGGGGCGGTGGAGGCGGCGCCGGTCCACCGGGACTTCCAATTGCCTGCAACAAGTTTATTTTCTCAGACGTGCTCGGAAATGTATGCGTCGATATCACGAAATGGAGACATGAAGTTTGTTGTTTATGGCTCGCTACATTACTTCTTGGCCTAGACTAAAAAAGCAAGTACGAAAAACCATTATTGTCCGCTGCTCTAATTTTTACCCGACTGCGAATGCTGGGTTATGTGTTTGACCCGTATGTATATATGTATGTATGTCCATTCCTATGTCCACTCGTAACTACACAACGGCTGAACCGATTTCGATAAATGATACGTCATTGGATTCGTCTTGATAACGCGAGTAATACTGGATACATGAAATTCTTTAAAAATCAAAATGGCGGATTTTTGGCGCCAAATTGTGAGTCTTCAAAAAAATTTTTTATTCAAACCTATCGAGTAGGGTTTCAAAATAAAGGGATTTTAAAAGAGATTACAAAAATATATACAAGTTATGTGTTTAAATTTAATTTGGAATAATACTTTAATATTGTTATCTTCTATGAAAGATGCTAATATGTTATATACATCGCGGGTATTAAGATACAATAAACAAATAATGGAGGTAGGAAAAGGGACTGCAATTGATTGGAGTTGGGAAAAGATATCGGAGTGGTCGTAAAGCGAGCAGGAAAAGAAGATGTGATTCAGATCTCCATATTCTCCACAGGAGCACATGGGATCATCAACTATTTTGAACTTGTGTAAGTGTGCTGGAGTACAGACGTGACCCAAACGTATCCTGCAAATGACAGAAGTAGCCCTTTTGGTTAAAATTATTTTGTGGAACCAAGGCTTACGTGGAAGAGACTTTTGGACAAGGCGATAGTATTTCCCTTTAGATGGATTATTAATCCAGAGTCTATTCCATTCTTCGTATAAAAATGATTTGGGCAGACTGGACACCTGGGAAGATTAATACTATAGCTAGAGCTAGAAGTGTGCACACGTAATATACACCTAATTACCTTGGCAATAGCGGCGATGTTCCCGTGCGTGACGCCAGCGGCGGCGTTGGGCGACGCGCTAAGCTTCTGCTCCAAGTGCGCCGCCCTCGCCTCGGCCTCCTGACGCGCCGCGATGGCCGCTTCCAGCTTCTGCTTCAGCTCTTCCACTTTGCGTTCCTCTTCAGCTCGCGATTTTTCTAGAACAATTTGTAACGTTTTAGCTTAAGAGTTAATATGGCAAGAATATTATGGATATATTTTAATAATATGACAAAACTGTTAATTATAAAAGCTCGTCAGGGTGTTGCTATGAATAAAACGAGATCGCAGTACCAAAATCTCTTTCATCTCTCCTGTTTGGAAAGTTAAATTTTCATGAGTAGATAGCCGGATGGAAAATTGCGTTTTCATCTCTAGGGTGGAAAGTAATTTTTTTTTAATTTTTACGATTAGCCTCGGAGTCGAAGATAATTCAGATACGTCAGTGACACTTTTTTCACGTTTCGGCATGGCCATCTAGATGCACGTCGTGACCATGGAGCTTATATACAACACTGGAGGTTGTACGCCGAACATCCGTTAGAAACAAGAAATTTGATCTAACTTTTTAAATTTGCTTACTAACATTAAACTGACAAAGGAAAAATTACATACAGCCAACTCTAAGCATTCTTACGACATAAAAAAAATCTATCTTTTATTATGCCTATAAAACTGCCTAAACTAGACGATGGATGGATGGATGGATTTTACTTTCCTCACAGTCGAAATGAAAAGTAGAGTGTCTAACTCGGGTGAAATTACCCATTGCCCCTCGAACTATTGGCGCTCTCACTTCGTTCGAGCGCCAGAAATATCTCGGGTTCAATGGGTCACTTTCCACCCTTGGTTATCAATCTACTATTGCTGCAACCGCTCTGTCGATAAACATGTGGATAATAGTAGATTGTACACCAAGGGGATTGGAAGAGCACTGTATTATGTCACTGGCGCGATATTAAATCCTGAGCGTAACGAAGGATTCCAGATTTAACTCCCGAGCGTAGCGAGGGTGTATTGATTCGATTCCCGAGCGAAGCGAAGGAATTAAAATGGAGTCCTGAGAGCAGTGAAGGATTTAAGCGCGCCCAAGGCAAAATCAGTTTTATCCCCGAGGAGTATACTCTACTTTTCTCACCTTTTGCGAGACAATAAAAACCAAGGCTAGGCTAGGTTACCAGCGGGTTATAATGAAATTCAGTACAACATTACGCCCCGGCGAAAGCCAAGGGCTATAATGATTTACTTTGAAAAGCTTTGCATGATACATAATTAGGCATTGTCGAGCAGGTGGTATGGTAGATTACGGTCATGTGTATACTAAATTTATTATTACCATCTTTCTTTCTGTACCCGTTTTCATCGTGAATTATGAATATGAATTATAGGAAAAGTGTAATTAATGGCTTTTGCCTTTAGGACACACGAAGTTATAGATCGCGAACGGAACTCCAACTGACCTATTAATCCTTCTATGAGGGGCTGGACGTCGATGTTGAATCTCTGCGTCGCTCTAAAATCTGGATCGTAACCGTTCTTATGGAGAACTATTTGTGTGACACACTCTTCTATCAGCTTATAGTACGCTGGCCTGTAATAAATAAAAAATATGTTATTTATAGGGATCCCAAGTTTTCCCATAATTTAATAAGTCATAATGTTATCATTCTTCATAATCAACGTTAGTTATACTGTGATTTATTTCTGAAAATCGCCAGTGCGATTGATAAGCATACATCGGGGTTTTCGGTGCGGGAATGTTTGGCATTAGCCAAAGAGTAGGTATTGAATTAAAAAACAGAATTTACACTAGCAGGTTTCTACCTAATGAACTGAAGTTGGTTTTAAATAAGAATCCTGGCTATAGCACACTAAAAACTATGAACGAATTGTTACAAAGCAAAGAAATAGAACTGCGACCGCAAACTTTTCGTGCAATAATTTGATTCCTTTAAAAAATTTAAATATGCACCTTTTACAACTGCCGACGTGGAAAGATTGAAATGGATAAATACAGCAAGACGCCGCAGATTAACCGTTCCAAATATAGAAAAATTATTAATAATTTATTTTGAACTAGCTTTTTCCCGCGACTTCGTCCGCGTATAATTTTTTTTTATAGTCAACTCCCTATTTCTATCCAACAGGGGAGCTGGTATTTCTATTTCATGTCCGCCACGTTGGATTTTAAAATCGTTGTTGTTTTCGTAATCGGCGACCCGGTAAACCATACCAACAATACCCATGTTGATTTTCAGACTTTGTCACCGCATTTCCCTTTTAGGGGTTGGATTCTGAAAAAACCTGAAACACGTGTTCACTCATTTATTGTTAGGAGTACTCCTGTGAGGTTTCGAATAAAATAGTCTAACTAATCTTGTTTCCCCATACAAACATTGGACCCCCGTTAGAGTGTGAATTTTGAAAAATCCTTTCCTAGTGCACCCCTACATCTTATAAGGAACCTACGTGCCAAATTTGGAATCTCTAGAAGCAGCGGTTTGGGCTGTACGTTGATATGTCAGTCAGTCAGTCAGTTTCTTCTTTTATATATTTAGATATCGTGTCAACTACTAAATTTACTGCATGTAATTAATTAAAGTTATTTTTATTATTAGCTCATAAGGCTTGGTAGTAAAGCTAAAGTACTACATGAATTAAAATACAATTCGCAGAGCAGTAGTTATTCATTAGGCATAATATGATATTTTCTTAGACTAACCTATCTGTTTATTTCTACACTTTCTCAAATCATTCCCGCACCGAAAATCCCGATGTCTGGTGATGACTACATGGTGCTAGTAGTCGCTACAACTGTTTAATACGAATATCACATACTGTGCACAATATTTCAAAGACATTAATCTTATGGAGAATAGTGCCACAACACAAAATTAAATGCTGTTGCATTTAATATTATATCATTTACTAGTAAGATTAGAAATCGAATTGCATTCCATTTTGTTTTGTGACACTTTTCATGAGAAGCAGCGATTTTCTGCTTTAGTTAATCATAATCTTAGGTGTACTGTTACGACTCTATTAAATCTGTTACGACTATATTTCTATTACCGTATCTGTTTTTGCGGTGCCCTGTCCGAACTATGATGATGACATTGATGACGATGTAGTTACCTGATCAATTCGTCGTCCCTTATGAATAGGAGATGCTGCAGTATCGACAGTAGATAGGGCTCAGCAGGGGTATCCATAACTAGGTTCTTCACGAGCTCGAAGCATTCGTTGGCGTCGTGGAAGTCCACTCTGTAATGCAACGTAGAAAGTTTTTGTTTAAAATTATTTCTTATAATATAAAAACCGGCCAAGAGCGTGTCGGACACGCCCAAGATAGGGTTCCGTAGCCATTACGAAAGAATCAAGTAATAATTTTCTAAGGATTTCGTATGTGTACGGAATCTTCAAAGTTAGGTATCGTCAATACTTTGAAAAAAGCTCGTATCTCAAAATTGTTAATCTGGCAAAGTGAACTTTATTACGCGCGTATCAAGGTTCAGTTTTGTTTACATGCTGATTTGAGATACGAGTTTTTCAAAGTAGTGACGGTATGTTTAATACCTTAGGCTACTATTTACTCTTAAACTACAAATAATTCCCAAGCAATCTTAGCCGCTATAATTTTCCTTAAAATTTAAATTTAATATATTACCTACCATTTTGAATTTTTTTTAATTTTTCCACCCAACAGTTTAGATTTCAGAGGGGGGGGGACGGTCGATTTTAATGAAAATTTTCACTTTAAAGTTGAATATTTCGCAAACAAATTACTGAATACAAAAATCATGTAAGCAACCCCGCAATGGTTTTAAAAGACCTATCCAAAGATACCCCATACTATAGGGTTAGTCGAGAAAAAAAAAATCACCCCCACTTTACGTCTATGGGAGGTACCCTAAAAAAATTTTTTTTAGTTTTTTTATTTAACCACTTTGTCGGCGTTACTGATATATATATTCATGCCAAATTACAGTTTTCTAATACTAACAGTCTCTGAGCTTAGCCGCGGACAGACAGACAGACAGACAGACAGACGGACAGACATGGCGAAACTATAAGGGTTCCTAGTTGACTACGGAACCCTAAAAATGAATCGCTGAATGTGTTGCTAAGCGCATAACTTCCGATCGACTGCACCAAATTGGATAATTCCTCTTTTGTTGCGTTTGTTATTGTCAGGAGAAGGTTCTTATCGAAGAAAATTAAAAAAAAAATACAACGGGGGCGAAGCCGCGGATCAGCTAGTTTTTAATAAAAGCTTCTTTGCTGACTGTACTTTTTGCCCATGGTTACGTAAGTACTCGCCAAGACGAATCAAACGAGACCATACTCGATGCGGTCGTGGCGTTTTATTAAAGAGTTCCTATGGCCACCTTCAAGCTTCATCGTCATTCGTCAGATCAGCTGCATGTCATTTCTCAAGCTCTTTTGCTAGCTGCGGAATTACTTAGAACGCATAATGGGCATTTACTTTATTTCCAAACATATGTATGACCAAATTGCGTTGGTGGTTTTCAAAATTTTTAATCACTACATAGTATAAAACAAAGTCGCTTCCCGCTGTCTGTCTGTCAACGGATTTTGATGCGATTTTTTATAATAGACTAGCTGTTGCCCGCGACTCCGTCCGCGGAGAATAGTATTGGTTTGTAGTACATGCTATGTATCAGAGATGGCGCTGTATGTGAAAAAAGATTTTCCCGCTTTTCTGTTGAAATTTTTCCTGAATTTTCTTTGCTATAAACCTCACGGAGCCCGAGACCTTTCCAACGAATGCAAAACCGTGGAAATCGGTTCGTGCGTTCTGGAGTTATAGCGTCAGGAAGGAAAACCCGACTTATTATTATATAGTAGACTAGCTTTTGCCCGCGGCTTCGCTCGCGTGTACCATAAGTACTCCAAAGAACCAAGATATCAAGCAAGCAAGCATACAGGCAAGCAAGCAAGCAGGTCCACAATTGACCGAGAAATCGGTGAACATACCTACATAAAAAAATACATAAAGTGGAATGCATAACCTCCTCCTTTTTAGAAGTCGGTTAAAGAGCCCTTTGCGGCCTATTTACAATATAAACTTATGCATTTTGAAATTTTAGCTTTTTACAACCAGTAAAACGCAAAATCCCGTTTTTTTCCCGTTCCCGTAAGAATTTCGGGAAATGTTTTCTTAATGCTCCCCTACACTCCCCAAGGAACCCACCTGCCAAATTTCAGCTTTCTATGACCAGTAAAACGAAAGATCCCGGTTTTCCCGTTCCCGTGGGAATTTTGGAAAGTCCACTCTCAATGCTCCTCTACACTCCCCAAACAACCTACATGCCGAATTTCAGCTGGTTACGACCAGTAAAACGAAAAATCCCGTTTTTTCCCGTTCCCGTAGGAATTTGGAAAAGTCCTCTCTCAATGCTCCTCTACACTCCCCAAGCAACCTACATGCCGAATTTCAGCTTTCTACGACCAGTAAAACGAAAAATCCTGTTTTTTCCCGTTCCCGTGGGAGTTTTGGAAAGTCCTCTCTCAATCCTGCTCTACACTCCCCAAGCAACCTACATGCCGAATTTCAGCTTTCTACGACCACTAAAACGAAAAATCCCGTTTCTTCCTTATCCCGTGGGAATTTCCGAAAATCCTTAAAACTGTTTTTTACTATTATAATTACCTACTTCTATGCCAAATTTGAAGAGTCTAGTAATTATAGTTCATAGGATCCCGTTGAACTGAATATATAAATCCCGTTTTTTCCTTATACCGTGCGAATTTTGAAAAATCCTGAAATTAATGTTTTAACTAATGTAATACCTACTTGTGTATCAAATTTGAAGAGTCTAGTTATTATAGTTACTGAGATAGGGACACTCGGAATCGAATATATAAATCCCGTTTTTTCCCGTTCCCGTGGGAATTCCCAAAAATCCTTCCTTAGTGAATGCCTACATTGTATAAGGTATCTTTGTGCAAAATTTCAAGTCTCTAGGTCCAGTGGTTAGGGCTGTGCGTTGATATATCAACAGTCATTTAGTTTATTTAGACATTTCAACCCCATCGCACTCCATCCAGGGATATGGTATTTTACGTCTGCCACGTCGGATTTTAAAACCGTTGTTGTTTTCATAACCAGCGACCCGATAAACCATAGAAACAACACCCATGTTGATTTTCAGACTTTGTTACCCCTTTCCCCCTTTTTAGGAGTTGAATTCTCAAAAAACCTGAAACACGTGTTTACTCATTTATCATTAGGAGTACTTCTGTGAAGTTTCGAATAAAATAGTCGAACTAATCTTGTTTCCCCATACAAATTTTGGACCCCCGTTTCACCCCCTTAGGGAGTGAATTTTGAAAAATCCTTTCTTAGTGCACCCCTAGACCTTACAAGGAACCTACATGCCAAATTTGGAATCTCTAGGCCCAGTGGTTTGGGCTGTGCGTTGATATGTCAGTCAGTCAGTCAGTCAGTCAGTTTCTTCTTTTATATATATAGATAGAGTGATTCAAGAGAAAGATTTATATGTATAATTCATGCATTGCACCCGTGCGAAGCCGGGGCGGGTCGCTAGTTTATTCATAAACTGTTTTTCAATAAACATTCGTCAATATTCTTTACCCTTTTTAACCCCCGACACAAGAAGAGGGGTGTTATAAGTTTGACCGCTACGTGTGTGTGTATCTGTCTGTCTGTCTGTGGCATGATGCCATCCTAGCTCTTAAACGGGTGAACCGATTTGGATGCGGTTTTTTTTTATTAGAAAATGGTTCTTAGATATGTTTCATCAAAATCGGTTCAGCCGTTTGAAAGTTATCAGCTCTTTTGTTAGCTGCGGAAGAGATCTTAGACGCATAATGGGCATTTACATTATGTTAAGCATAGGTGTGACACAATTGCGTTGGGTGTTTTTAAATTTTTTAATTTATAGTTATTCTACTAATGCTAAAATAAACGAAGTATGAAGGGGGTGAATCCACTTTTACGTGTCGCTTACTCAGTTGCCAGTTGTCCAACAACACAAAAAAGTTGATTCACCCAGTAAAGCAAGAAATACCAAAATGGCGTCTATTAACGCATGTAAGCTTACCGTACGTCATCGAACTTCGCTAAGAACTCGTCTTGGTCGGCGCCGGCGTGTTGGTCGAAAACTGTCATCTGTATCTGTCTCGCTCCCTCGGCGCCCGCTCGCAAGTCGTCTGACGGAGACAACGATATTGGGTTAACATCTTACACATACTAATGCGCTTCAATGGACAGATTGAGCGCTCGTTTATTTGGATATACACTTTTCTTTCGTGAAACTTAAAAATTAAATAAATACAGGAATAAAAAAGATACAAATATTCCAGATATATCTAATATATAAAAATCTCGTGTCACGGTGTTTATCTGTATTTGGTAATTCGGTAGGTCTGAGAATAGGTCGTAGGCTATTTTTTATATCCCTAGGTGATATATGGCAAAACAATGTTTGCGGGGTCAGCTAGTATTGTTATACAATTAGTTCCAGAGACATAAGTAATAATATTAATTTAATCTGTTTTAATTTAAATTCATCGCGAGAAAACTGCACACACCTGCGGAGAAATTCAATGGTGTGTGCGAAGTTCCCAATCCGCAGTGGATCCGCGTGGGAACTACACCCCAAGCCCTCTCAGAGAAGGCCTGTACCGTGCAGTGCGACGTACATAGGGTGGGATAATGATAAAAAAACTTGTCTTTTAAATAAATCTCCTCACCTATTAAGTCATGCAACCCCGTTCTCATGAACTCGCTCCGTAAATGCATCCTAAACTCCAGCTCCTCTGGCTCCGTGACGATGGCGTTTATGAGCTGCATGCAGCCATTCTGTGGATAATAAAATAATAACATTGTAGATCTGTTAAAAAATAAAACCTCCTTCAAAAACATCCAAAAAACTATGAAATAATAATTGAACCGAACCGACCACAATAAGAATGAAAATATCTTTCTTCTAATCTGTTTTAAGTCGGTGCCTCAGCTTGAGTCAGCAGGAGTGGACCTAGTAATCTAACTTACCTACATACCTACTATCTATAGGGCTTCTCCACTCCTGCTGGCTCGTGCTGAGGCACCGACTTAAAACAGATTAGAAGAAAGATATTTTCATTCTTATTGTGGTCGGTTCGGTTCAATTATTATTTCATAGTTTTTTGGATGTTTTTTGAAGGAGGTTTTATTTTTTATTTAAAATTTTTATTTTTAACCGACTTTTTTTTTTTTTTTTTTTTTTAACGTGTGTTACCTCAGAACTCCGTCATTTATGGACCGATTTGGAAATTTTTTTCGTTGTTTGAAAGCACATGCTTCAAGGTTGGTCCCGTTGTTACCAGAATCCAGTTCTGATGATGGGATCCATGAGGAATTGAAGAAACTCCTCAAAAATTCAAGAGAAATGTATAGCGATTTTAGTATTTTCGGTGACAAGTCGATCATTTGCATTCAAAAAGTATCATAGAACTATGTAATAAAACAACACAACCCCGTCGATCATTAAAAATAGAATTTTTAACATAAACTTATTTCGAAGTCAAACTGATGATTTTATCCTACGCATCTATTTTATACAGAAACAACTAAAAAGCAAAAAATAAAAATTTTAAATAAAAAATAAAACCTCCTTCAAAAAACATCCAAAAAACTATGAAATAATAATTGAACCGAACCGACCACAATAAGCATGAAAATATCTTTCTTCTAATCTGTTTGAAGTTGGTGCCTCAGCACGAGCCAGCAGGGGTGTAGAAGCCCTATAGATAGTAGGTAGCTATGTAGGTAAGTTAGATTACTAGGTCCACTCCTGCTGGCTCGAGCTGAGGCACCAACTTCAAACAGATTAGAAGAAAGATATTTTCATGCTTATTGTGGTCGGTTCGGTTCAATTATTATTTCATAGTTTTTTGGATGTTTTTTGAAGGAGGTTTTATTTTTTATTTTTTGCTTTTTAGTTGTTTCTGTATAAAATAGATGCGTAGGATAAAATCATCAGTTTGACTTCGAAATAAGTTTATGTTGAAAATTCTATTTTTAAAACTCGACAGGGTTATGTCGTTTTATTACAGAGTTCCATGATACTTTCTGAATGCAAATGCTCGACTTGTCACCGAAAATACTAAAATCGCTATACGTTTCTCTTGAATTTTTGAGGAGTTTCTTCAATTCCTCATGGATCCCATCATCAGAACTGGATTTTGGTAACAACGGGACCAACCTTGAAGCATGTGCTTTCAAACAACGAAAAAATTTTCCAAATCGGTTTATAAATGACGGAGTTCTGAGGTAACACACGTTAAAAAAAAAAAAAAAAAGAAAAAAAAAAAAAGAACATACAACCGAATTGAGAACCTCCTCCTTTTTTTGAAGTCGGTTAAAAACATCCAATAACTCAAGCGCAAAAAAAATTGAACCGACTACAAAATACGGGTCTGGCTTGTAAAGCTCACTTTCGCCTAGGGTGTACAGTACAATACGTTTACTTTTAGTTTACCACTGACAGATGGCTTGCCTTCATTTCATTTCCAACTTTAACACCATACAAATAAAGTAGCTATTACAAAATCTGCAAACGTGGAAAACAGTATTCTAAAATTGGCTTTATTTGTAGGTCGTTAAAGTTGAATATAAAATGAAGGCAAACCATCTGTCAGTGGTAAACATTATGTAATTTTACTGTATAACCCTAGACATGAAAACGGCCAAATTGTTGTGTTGTTAACTGGCAACATTTCATATTTTTAAGACTATAATTTGATTTGTTCTCTGTATTCTGTTTGGAAAGAGAAAGACGCTGATCGTTTTAAATTTTCACTAGGATTATTAATTAATTTATTACAATTTTTTTAAGATGTGCTTAACTACCACACAATACATCCATTACTTTTGTCTAGTCTCTATTAAAAAAAAAGTGATGACGTAAATCTGACGTTGAGGTAGTTACCAAATTTAAAATTATCACAGCTCTTTTTTCTGGTGAAAAAGGCATAAGAAACATATCTATTCTGTGGTAGTATTGGTAAATTCAGACATATATTTTTTAATTTCCTGTATTTTTTTTAAATATGGAGATATCAATATTTCTCCGTGTTCAGGAGGCAAAACTCTTTCGATTCCTGTAGTAATTTTCAGGTATCAAAAAGATGAAATCTCATATTTCAAACTAAATACAAACTGAAATATAGATGCACAGAAAAAACCCCAGAAAAAAGACCAATGCTGGGAATCGAACCCAGGTCCTCAGCGTTCCGTGCTGCGTGCTTACCCCTACACCATCAGTGGTCTAGAGGTTAGCGACGAATCTTTCCCATACATCGTACATTTCAGTCTGTTATAATCACTTTATGCAGGGATAAAGCGCTCATCTATGTTATGCCCTCTACCGAGAGACTTTTTTCTGTGCATCTATATTTCAGTTTGTATTTAGTTTGAAATATATGGTTTCATGGGATGACCGTAAAAGTAATAAAAAATGAAGTTGAAAAATAAATAAAAAAGATACTTCATATCTGACTTGTTTAGATGAAATCTCGTCAACTTCTCACCTTCAAGCTCTCTGGAGCCTTCGCCTCGAGTCCTTCCACGATGGGCAGCAGCCGCGGCTTGCGGTTCGACTCGCCGGCCATCGTGATGGCTTCCAGAACTTTCTCGTGCCCGTTCGGTATCAGGCATATCGCTGCTAACACCTGGAAAGGGAAAAGATAAACAATTAACGACCGCTTTAGCCTAGTTGGTAGTGATCCTGCCTACGAAGCAAGAGGTCCTGGGTTCAAATCCCGGTAAGGGCATTTATTTGTGTAATGAGCACGAATATTTGTTCCTGAGTTATGGATGTTTTCTATGTATTTAAGTATTTATTTATCTATATAAGTATGTTTATTGTCGTCTAGTACCCATAGTACAAGCTTTGCTTAGTTTAGGACTAGGTCGATTTGTGTAAGATTGTCCCCTAATATTTATTTCCCCTAATACTTATGACTGTCGAGAAATATGCAACCGGATCAGTAAGAACCCCTGTTAAGAAGAATCCAGCAGGAAACTCAACAAGGTATTTATTTAAATAGTAATACAGTAGATACAGTAAAATTACATAAAGTTTACCACTGACAGATGGTTTCCCTTCATTTCATATTCAACTTTAACGACCTACAAATAAAGCCAATTTTAGAATACTGTTACCCACGTTTGCAGATTTTGTAATAGCTACTTTATTTGTATGGTGTTACAGTTGGAAATGAAATGAAGCCAAGTCATCTGTCAGTGGTAAACTAAAAGTAAACGTATTGTACGCCATTTGAAGCGAGAGGCATTATTTCCAAACAACCCCATCCATGATATATTCATTAATTTTATAACGTGCCTTAGATATACACTTTTGCTTGAAGAATTGATGGCCGTTGGAGCCGATGTGATCTTGAGTGGCAGCTGCGTAACAATAGACAGCGTTGTGATGTGAACCTTTCTCAAGGAGGATAGACGACATAGTGAAGCCAGGAGTTCAATGGATGCGGGCGGCGCGAGACCAGTCAATGTAGCGTTTTTTTGAGAGAAAACTATGTCCAGTAGTGGACGTCTTTCGACTGAACATGGTAACGATAAGCTTATCTGGTTGCTCTTGGGTAATTTCAAGGTTAGACATTTTCGAGGATTTTTTACCCCTCCCCTCCCCCTGGTGAGATATCGTGAGATTCGCCTCGAATTCCCCCCCCCCCCCCGTAATCTCACGAGATTTATCAGAATCGGGGACCACATATTCGATATACTTTTTCAATTTATTGATCTTCTTCAATTCTTTGTGTTTTTGCATTCTTATTATAGGGAGGCCTATGTCCAGCAGTGGACGTCCTACGGCTGAAATGATGATAATGATTCTTATTATATATAACAAACGTGTGAAACATGCACAGTTTGATTTTCCACACTTTTAAATTTAACCTAATTTTCTCGCATTTTGGCATAGTTATTTGCCAGAAAATAATATGATACTTGCTGAGACCTCCCCTCTCCCCCAAGCCATGCGAGATTTGGCTTAACCCCCCCCCCCCCCTTAATACCTCACGTAATTAATGGACGCCCCCTTACTGGCTTCAAGCGTGCATCGGGGCTACCGCGCGTAGAGATCTCTTTCAAGCACGAGCAAAAGCGAAAGCTTCTAATTGCTCCTATGTAACCTAAGGGTCAGGGTTCGAAAATATCCGATATTTATTATAAATATCAAAATATCGGATATTTATGATATATATCCGATATATATCAAAAGTTTGATATACATCCAGTTTGTATGAAAGCCATATTATTATTTTATTGTATTATTTATGTATACTATTTGCATATGTGTTACATCGTTTCTGCACTTTGTCAATTACTTTCTTTAGAATAGAATAAACACAAAAAAACTTACTCTTTCGAGTCTTTCGTAATAAAAAATTTCTGACACGACTGACCCCATTAATGCCGGCAGAAATGTTGCAATTTATGGATTAGAACTTACTATTAGGGAGTATTTTTTAACTCTACTCCACCGCCATCTACATTTGGGAAGTAGAAATACAGTAACAAACGCCAAAAATTACTTAATAATATAAATTTTTTAAACCAATTTTTGTATCGATATATATCATAAAAAATCATTTGATATATATCGGATATATATATATCATGATATATATCCATTGATATATCGATACCGGAAAACTCAAATTTTATTTTTTTTTTATGTTAGAGAGGCCAGAGAAACGAACTAGTGGGTCACCTGATGTTAAATGATCACCACTGTCCATAGACACCCGCAGCGCTTTACGCGATGCCAGTGCGCTGTCAGCCCTAAGGAAAAAGGAGAGGGAATAAGGGAGGGGGAGAGGTATTGGGCCCTCGGCGCTCTCACTGACCGTACGAAACGCAGCAGGTAGTACTGCTGCTTCACGGCGGTGTTCTGTGACAGGGTGGTACTACAAATGGCGTAAAGGACAAAAATGCGAAAATGAGTCTTAAATGCCATTCGATAGGGAAAAAAAAGCTGTATACGATGGCATTTAAGACTCATTTTCGCATTTTTGTCCTTTACGCCATTTGAGATTTCCGGTATCGATATTATATCCTCGAACCCTGCTAAGGGTGTTAACCCACCTTGGCGGCTTCAAGAGCGCAGTGCGGCTTCCTCGCGTCCAGACTCCTGGCGAGCACGGGCAGGGCCTCGCGGCACTCGAAGACGGTCCGGATGCCGACGGTGTTGTTCAAGATGGCCGACAAACACCGTATGCACTCGTACTGTACACGATCGTAGCGGGAATCGCTGGAGCAAAAAAACCGGTTGTCTGTAAAGTCGGTTTACGGACAATAGTTTAACGTGACAACGTCATAACAAAACATTCAAAAAACAAAAATGAAACCAGGCGGTCACCCATCCAAGTACTGACCGCGCCCGACGTTGCTTAACCTCGGTGATCGGACGAGAACCGGTGTTTTGTCAAATATCTTGAAAACGGTGCATCCTACGGCAAAATCAATGAAATTTTCATCCCCCTTTAACAACCCCGCACCCCTCTCCCGCACTCCCCTCAACCCCTTCCCTACTGGCCTTCACTGCTCTGTACGTACATGTACGTTACATTGTGTCATCCTTTTTCGTGCGTGCAGCCGGCGTTCATCGTTTTATTAGACGTTGTCACGTCAAAAACTTATTTATTAGTTTTCTAAAGAGAACTGAAACCATTACTTTGCCCTCCCTCGCCCGTTTGCGTGGTCGCGGGTGTGCAAAGTAATTGTTTCAGTTCATTGATATGGACCTCCCCAAAGTAACGGCTGATTCAATAAATTTTCTAAAGAGGCCAATTTTTTTTAAACTTTTGAACGCTACATATAGTTTTTGTTTCGAATAAAATACGGATGCGGGTAGGTTAAATTTTGTATTACTGTATTGTCGTCTTTAGCCGACACCACAGAGTACATTATACATATATAGGAGGATAAAGATATCACTCTATTCAACGGCACAACGCCATCTAACGCAAACTCCCGTAACTACTATTAGGACTATACCTATAATATCAAGGATCAATAATCACACGTAAAGGTAACGCCACCAGAGTTGAGGCCACGCACACAACCACATCTCATGTAATGACAGCGGGATTTTGACGTTGTGTTGTCGTTAAACGTCAAAATCCCGCTGTCATTACATGAGATGTGGTTGTGTGCGTGGCCTCAACTCTGGTGGCGTTACCTATACCAATACCAGCCCTGCTGTGCCACTGCCCATGGGCCACTGCCACAGCTTTTTTGAAATAAGAATTTAAAGTTGTTTTCATCTATTTTCTACATGATTTGATAAATAATAACGCCATCTAGTGCAAATTGACGGAACTAAAAATAGACATTGTTGAATGTTCAAAGGGTAAAAAGAACCGAAAGACCGGATAGCTTAGTGGCTAGTATCTACGAAACTTGAGATCTCGTGTTCGATTCTCAGTCGGCACAACACGAATATTGCAAATTAACCTTTTCAACGCCAACGACACATATAGGTGTCACAAAGTACAGTGTCAAAGTGATCTTGACACAATGACATAAGATTCAAAGCAGGTTTACGTTTTGTCGAGGCGCGGCGGTGAAAGGGACAAATAAAAAATAAGTTTTTATTAATTTTTTTCATTGTGAGAGGGCGACAAACGAGCAAGAGGGTCATCTGATGGGAAATGACCACCACCGCCCATAAATAGCGACAGGTCAAAGAGAGTCACTAATCCAATAGTGAAAATATACCTCTGATATGTATATTCTTTTTTCTTCTTGACGATAATCGGAATTGCCGGTAGGATGGACTATGGACGATTACTTTTTTAAAGCTACTTACCGATAAAATCCACTTCCACTGGCGGCATGAAAATTTTCCACATTATTATTAAAAGAAAGGTATAGCTTGTCTAGTTTAAAACGATTCGAAACTCAATTCAAGCTACAATAGACTCTATTGTAGCTCAAATTGAGCTCCAAATTCCGTGTGCAAACGCGGTGGTGGGGCGCGTCATTTCAAACTAGACAAGCTCTACCAAACAAATTGTCCAATGCGGTTGAAAGAACTCGCTTTTGCCCCCGACTTTATACACACATAAATAAGATTGAAATTTGAACCTCCTTCTCCTTATCTCTTGCGCTAATATTTCACTTTTAATTCACCCTTCAAAAAAAAGGTACTGTCAAATGCAAGTCGGACTCGTGCATGAAGGGTTCCGTACCTCGGTACAATGTTTTAAAAACGATTCAGTAAAAAATCGCCGAAATATAAGCACTAAAATCGCAAACTTATACATAGGTAAACATCCGAACAGCATGGGGTCGCTTGTGTCGCCTAGCAACCGTCGCCGGAGTTAAACACGCTGAAAAAAACACGCTTCTTGTATGACGACCCCTTTAATTTATTTTTGTATTTGCTGTTATAGCGGTCACAGTAAGGCTGCGTTTCCACCACAGATGTGCGAGGATGCGTTGCGAGGGATGTGTTTGTCATGAACCAATAGTAGTGCTTCTATTGGTTCATGACAAACACATCCATCGCAACGCATCCTCACACAGCTCCGGTGGATACGCAGCCTAATACATAATCGGTGAAAATTGCAAGTGTCTTATTACAGACGGACAGACAGCAGAGTCTCAGTAATAGGCCCGTTGGCACCTTTTGAATACGGAACCGTAACAAACTTAAATTCGAATGTTGCAAGTAAAATAAAAACTACCGAAGACCACATAGCCCAGTAGATAGAGAACCTGACTACAAAGCTTTAAGACCCAGGTTCGAATCCTGGTCGGGGCAAATATTTGTGTGAAAAATACGAAAGTTCGCGCTCGAGTCTTGGTTGTTTAATATGTACTGAAGTATGTATCTAATATATATTTATTAGTTTATATGATGACTTATGGCTGTGAGGCGGCCACTAACAATAGGCCCCATAAGAAAGCTCAAGGTCACTCAGAGGGCGATGGAGAGGGCTATACTCGAAGTTTATCTGCGGGAACGCATTAGAAATGATGAAATTAGACGAATATTATTTAGACGACCAGATGGCCTAGTGGTTAGAGAACCTGACTATGAAGCTTGAGGTCCCGGGTTCGATTCCCGTGTCGGGGCAGATATTTGTATGAAAAATACGAATGTCTGTTCTCGGGTCTTGGGTGTTTAATATCTATTTAAGTATGTATCTATCTATATAAGTATGTTTATCCGTTGCCTAGTACCCATAACACAAGCTTTGCTTAGCTTACTTTGGGACTAGGTCAATTGGTGTGAATTGTCCCGTGATATTATTTGATATTATTATATATATACTAGCTGACCCGACAAACGTTGTTTTGCCATATACATATATCTATCACCTAGTGGTATAAAAAATAGCCTACAACCTATTCTCAGACCTGCCGAATATGGAGAAAAACTTTTCATAAAAATCGGTCGAGCCGTTTCGGAGGAGTTCGGTAACAAACACCGTGACACGAGATTTATATATATATATATAACTAGAGGTAAAGTCACGGACATAGCTCGAAGAGTCGCCAGACTCAAGTGGCAATGGCCAGGGCACATCGCTCGTTGAACTGATGGCCGATGGGGCCAAAAGGTTCTCGAGTGGCGTCCACGGACCGGAAGATGCAGTGTAGCTTTTAAAAACTCACTTGGTGTAACAGAGGTTGAGTGTGGTCAGGATGCTCTCGATACCCTTCGTCCCGAACTCCTCGATCCAGGACAGCGGGTTGTTGGTGAGCGCTATCCTCAGATTCTCCAGGCAGCTGTGCAGTTTGCCAACAGACAACTCCGGCTGGTTCAAGTAGGCAACATAGTCTGAGGGTTTCTCGAACTTCGAACGGCCTTCCTGAAAATATGCAAACATATCATCACCATCATACCAGCCTGCACACGTTCCACTGCAGGGCACAGGCCTGCCCTCAGAGTGAGAGAGAGAGCTTGGGCCGTAATTCCCACGCGGCCCCTTGCGAATTGGAAACTTCACACACACCATTGAATATTTCGCAGGAGTGTGTTTCCTCGCGATGTTTTCCTTCACCGTAAAGCTCAAGGTAAATTTCAAAAACTCAGAGGTGCGAGTCCAGTCTCGAACCCACGACCTTCTGCTCGAGAGGAATAGGTGAAACCACTAGGCCACCACGGCTTTTTAGTACAAGCTTTTTTCCTGACTGTACTTTTTGCCCCTGGTTACCAAAGTACTCGTCAAGACGAATCAAACGAGACCATACTCGATGGGGCTCTGTCGTTTTACTATGGAGTCCCTATGGCTTTCCAGCTTCATCATTAGGTCAGCTCCATGAGTCCATGACATAATAGTATTGCTTTGTCATCCAACTAATTTGGAATTTGCTAGGTTTGACCTGTACAGTCGGCCAAAAATATGGTCTACCCCCTACGGTCGAAGTTCATTTGCACGTCATGATACAACGAGGTCGATTTTACCTTGCAATAACATGATGACAGTGACTTAGGGATATTTAGATGTCACAGAAACTTTTGTCAACTGGTAGACCACTTTCTTGGTCGACCGTACATACATCTGTAGAAGCATACATTGCAAGTTAATAAAAAGCTCATAATAACTTTAATTTCAAATACTAGATGAAAAAAACGCGCCTGTATAATTCCCGTTCCCATAGGGATTCCGGAAAATTACCCTATGTCACTCGCGGAACTGAGACGAATCTTATGACACCTCACACTTAAAAATCCATTGAGCCGTTCAGGCTGCAGGGCGTGCCAAAGAATGATACATACATACACAAATACGCTCGAAAAACATAACCCTCCTTCGACAGTTGGGTGAAAATGCTTAGGTTGTCCAAGGGGCAAAATTTGTGTAACCAACCATAGCAACGGGTTGCAAGAAAAAGACGATTCACCCAAATGCGAAAGTTTGTACGGATGGATCTTATATAAAAACACTTTGTATAAAGTAGGCTGTCTACCTGAGCATTAACAAATTTGTAGGCGACCAGCATTTTCTTTTTCTGGTCTCTCGAGTACTTCCTAAGTGGTGCTTTCTTCTCCTCGCTGAGATTCATGTCAGACTGAAAAAAAAAGTAATCCAATCACTTTTAATAAGAAATCATTCTAAGCCGGGCTCGCGCGGACCTGGGTTAGCTACTTAACTCCGAGTTAACTGCTAACCCAGGGTTAACAAGTATCAAAATGTATGGAACTGTCATTCTTAACCCAGGGTTACCGAATTAAATTTTTAACCCTGAACTGTGCAAGTAGCCGACAGCAAGCAGGTGTTAGGGCCTTCGGATACCACCAGCATCTCAGTCCCTAATCCTATCGCCAAGTAGCAATGCTTGCGCTGGTTCGTTTCGGCGTTGTAAGACAGCCAGTGATATTACTGGCATCTTATCTTATTTTAGTTCTAGGGGTACAGACACACTTCGATCGGCAAGGATATTTTGTGTAACTACCCACTTCTTCGCACTTAGTCCCTTGCTTTTACCATTTCAATGACGGCATGATGCATCCGACTCTGTTCGGCTTTGTCCGGCTCCACTCGGCTTGACCCGATCTTTAACTGTATATCCACTTCGCGCGGCAAACAATCGAACATTAGGTCGCGTGGCAGCCGCGCGGTATGGATACCGTGCTGCCGCGCGAGGCAACTCGAACATTGGTGCGCTGGAACGTGCCAAAACACAGGTTTGCCGCGGTCGAACAATACTCGGCCGCTAGAAGTCGATACACAGCTTTTTACTCACCAGTATCTCTTCGAACCGCCCTCCGAATCCAACGCGTCTATCTTGCTCGTGCATTCGGTTCCCATCGGCTTTGTTCGGCTCCGCTCGGCTTGCCCCGTTCTACTCACCAGCATCTCCTCGAACCGCCGTTGCAGCTGCGTGTCATCCAACGCGTCTATCTTGCTCGTGTACTCGGCGGCCGCGCTCGGCTCGTCGTCTTCGGCCCGGCTCGGCTCGGCGCGCGGCACGGTATCGTAGCCGCGCTCGATGCCGCCGCCTTTCTTCGGCCTGCCGAACCATGTGTCCAGCTGTGGGCAAAAGAAGTGGTCATTAAAATGATTTGCTTATAATACGGCATCTTGAGGACGCTCGGGAACCGTTATGGCAGTCCTATACTATGGCATATGGTAATAAAATAATAATTGTTCTTGTAAGTAATTTAAATCATCCAGTCATGTGTTTTTTTGAATTTATTGACATTTATTGACAAGTGATTTCAAACAATGTCATTATTGTTTTAAGGAATGAATTTGATTGATATAAATAAATAAATTAGCAACCACAGTTGCACAAAGCATGCGAATGGATAACAACAGTGGACACTAACCAAAATAAAGATGATTGTAAAAATTATCTGAATTAAATATATTATCATTGTTGGTACGGATTGCCGCTATATCGAGCTGATCTGATGACGGAGCCGGAAGCTAGACACAGGAACTCCAAGACAGAACAACGTTACATATAGCTAAACCGTTTAAATGAACTTGTTGGAATATTAGCGTGACAAAGAATGGCATTCAGGATCTGATGATGGAGCAATCAGGCAGGTTTACCGCTAAAGAGTTTTTTTAGATATAAAACCATAAATCATTGATCAATTTAACCCGATTCCGCGTCGATAGCGAAAGGTGTATGAAAATATACACGTGTCACACGTTCTCTGGGGGATCACGTCAGAAAGAGTCGTCGACATAGCTCGAAGAATGGCCAGACTCAAGTGGCAGTGGGCAGGGCACATCGCTCGTAGAACTGATGGCCGTTGGGGTCAAAAGGTTCTCGAGTGGCGTCCAAAGACGGGAAGACGATGTCCAACAATATAGAGCGTCGACCTGGTTAAGATTGCGGGAAGGCATTCGATGCGGATGGCGCAAAACTGGTCTATTTGGTGACACTTGGGGTAGACCTATGGTCAGCAGTGGAAGTCTTTCAGACAAAATGATGATGTACAGACGTAGCTGTCTCGCATGCTTGGTCGCGGAGCAGCAAGGTCACTGGACTCACCGAGAACGGAGACTTTTCTCGAACCTTCTCCCCCACAACCTTAATAGTATCCATGTTCACGCACTAACAAAACATAACAGCAAGTCCAACTCCGACCGAGCCAGGACAAGCGACAGTGAAAACTGTCCAAAAACAATAGCAGATCAGAATTTAGCCAAAAATAATACGGAAATTCAAAACGGAAGAACAACAAGAACTCGGCTTGCTGTTCGAAATGATGTCATGTTGCATAGCGGGATGACATCATTTTGAACGGCAAGCAAGTGGACTTATGTTCTTGTAGTATATATAACACATATAACACGTAGAAAAGCAAAATTACGTCGCGTTGGCCAAATGTCCTCATGAAGCTATTTTTAAGAGATGTAACGTGTATCTATTTGAAAGAAAGAAAGAAAAGAAAATACTTTTTTTAATACAACGCAAAACACACCAGTATTATTTTATTAAAATAAATAAATAAATATCACGGGACAATTCACACCAATTGACCTAGTCCCAAAGTAAGCTTAGCAAAGCTTGTGTTATGGGTACTAGGCAACGGATAAACATACTTATATAGATAGATACATACTTAAATACATATTAAACACCCAAGACCCGAGAACAAACCTTCGTATTTTTCATACAAATATCTGCCCCGACCGGGAATCGAACCCGGGACCTCAAGCTTCATAGTCAGGGTCTCTAACCACTAGGCCATCTGGTCGTCAAACAAATATTACAAACAATTACAAATACAAATAGATAACACGAAGGATAAAGATCTATGGTGGCCTATGAATCAAACGTTTGACTGCACAAATGAAAAAAGCTTGTTTTCAATACACCATGTTCCATTCAAAACCGAATTCCCATAATACCAGGTAGTGAAAACACCAGGCTCGTCAGGCAGGTCGTGGTCGTCGTGGGGAGGCCAGGGGATCGTGTTTTACGAGTCTGGTGATGTCACTATCTGGTATTATGGGAATTCGGTTTTGAATGGAACATGGTGTATTGAATACAAGCTTTTTTTGGCAATCCGATATAGAGAAAAGCACGGTGACAGGAAAGTCTGGTATTCTGGGAATTTGGTATTTTAGAAATAGGGTCAGTCGGCAATCTAGTATTTTGCAATTTAGATATATAGGGAACGAGCGCAAATGTGCACCTTGCCGTTTCCGTGAAACTGGTCCTTCTAAAGAACTGCTGAGAAACTGTAAATTTCGGGATTTCGGGTAAGCCATCTTCCTATAATATACGTCCACTATCCTCCTAATTGCTTATTATTACATCGTTGAATAATCGATATATCGAATATTCGGTACATCACTAGTTGTATGCATATACTTCCCATTCGCCCGTGAAGTGCGTATTATGACATAGTTTTAAATAGAAATGAGTACAGAATTACTTTAGCTGCGTACACCTACATACGTATAAGACAGTATTGCATTCAGTACGTCATCATCAAAAGTGTGAGTGAAAAATCCCAATAAAAACATGCCGTAAAAAACGTGCCAAGTCGCGATTCACGTGATACGAGTATATACATGGAGTCCCGTAAATGATACGACAAACTAAAGGGGGAGATAGGTAGGCAGGTCATCTACCAAACACAAAAAATTAATTCAGTAAAAGTCTGTTTTCTTAAATTTCAATTTTCTGATTATTGAAAAAATGTAACCCGCACTAAGATTTTGAGTTGTGATATTGATTATTTGTTTCATTTGTTTTTACTGCCAAATAATCTAGAATAGTTGTGTTATCAGATACAAAAAAAAAACATTTAAAATATCTATGGTAGTTTTTTTTTCGTTTCAATTTTGACTTTGGCTTGAACTTTGGCCAAGGTTTGATCTATCACAGTGGAAAAAAATCACATGACCACTGTTTAGTTTACTAGCTTAAAACGTGTCCATTTAATGGACATTTAAAAATAATACGTATCTGATCAACATAACATTTACAGGAAAAAAAGTGCTGGAGAAACATTAAGCACACTATAGCTAAACCGTTTAAATGAGTCCTCGCCCGCGCGGTACAGGGGCTGGGACTCATATAAACGGTCTAGCTATAAGTATAAATCGCGTTAAGCCAGTACTACCACCCTATCTAAGTCGAGGTGCGAACTGGATCATACAGAATGCACTCTCATTAAATTCACTAACTATGCAAAACTGAATAAACAAATTAAAATCTTAATTTAGCACGTCTTTAAATTTCATAGTTTGAAATTTTCAGGCGAAAGCGACAAAACTTGGCGCATTTTCTACTAAAAATATTAATTTCATTCTCGTTTCAGCACGAACGATTCGAACTTGACCGATTTTAGACAATCTTGACACATTTCCAAAATCCTCACAAACAATTAACAAATGCGTACACTACACAAAACTAAATACTAAACAAATTTGTACTTTATCTCAATGAGACAAGATAATTCTCCACTAACATAACAGAAAGATTAACCTTGTCAAAGCTGTCACTTTCAAAACAGCTCAAATCTCATACGAGTTCATTGCAAATTAAGTCTAAACGCAAAGTACATAACGTTTAATTATGACTGTTATTTTTTAGTTACACCCATACGTTTCTTAAGCCGTTTGCAAATTCAATAGCAATTACAACTCTTACGCAACGATATTGAGTGTAATTTTGAATGAATAGTTTTGACACTTGGTACTAAATTAAGTGGGTATTAATGACGATGACACAATCAGTGGGTCGATGACATTGTGAAGTATAATGATGACATTCGATGATTCTGCGCCGCACCCACATGGATCATTGCGCTGCGCTTAGGCAAGCGGGACAAATAAATAAATGTCATGATAATGTTTATACTGCTTTACATAACGGCTTTGGCTCGAAAAACTCACTTTCCCGAAATGTGCACTTTTTCTAAGGGTACACTTGTTTAGAAGGGTCACTTTCTCGGAACGGAAGGCGCACTGTCTCAAAAAGTGCACTTCCCAATTGGTACACTTTCTCAGATAGAGCACATTCTCAGGTGCTCTTTCCCGACAAGTGCACTTTCTCAAATAGTGGCCAGTAATCTAAGATTAAAATAGTATGTATATAAAAGTACTTGAAAGATTTGGAAAAGTACGTACTATATACCTAGGTATATATAGACTATTCGATAAAAGGTAAAAATGCACGAGCACGAAGGATTTATCTATGTACATAGATAATCTATAATCTATGTCCCGTACATGTACCTACAGAGCAGCGAAGGCCAGTTGCAAGAGAGCGGCGAGGGCCAGTTGCAAGAGAGCGGCGAACGCCAGGATGTACAATGCGGGGTGCGGGGGGGGGGGGGTTCACAGGGGAGATGGAAATTTCATTGATTTTGCCGTAGGATGCACCGTTTTCAAGATAAGTATTTAACAAAACACCGGTTCTCGCCCGATCACCGAGGCTAAGCAACGTCGAGCGCGGTCAGTACCTACTTGGATGGGTGACCGCCTGGTTTTTGAATGTTTTGTTATGACGTTGTCACGTTAAACTATCGTCCGTAAACCGACTTTACAGACAACCGGTTTTTTTAACAAAAACTTATTGATCTCTAAGGTCCTTACCTTGCTCTTGCGCCATGTCTCTTTCCGTTTCAACCTCGGCAGGCTGTTGTAGGACATTATCACAGTACACTTCACACTTCTACATCCCAGTTTAACACATGCACCGCAACACTTTGGCACAAACACTTATATGGTTCCATTGTATTGAGTGACAGTACTAATCTTTTAACAAAGCTTGGACTCTTAATCGGGCTATGCAAACGTTTAGGGTTCATTAAAACAAAATTGCATAATGCCTTATTAACTAATTTGACTAAATTTCAGATGGCCATGATACCATAATGCCTAAATAACAAATTGACGCATTACTTATTAAAATGAACGAAAGTCATAATGACTTTGACCGAAAACGTCCAATTCCCGAAATGACTAAATATTGATATGTACATTTCCTTCAAACACCGGAAAGGCAAAATGTCACAGTCTCAAAATACCTAAATTTTTTTACAAGCTTTTATCTAGTTTAACTGTCATAATAAATAACTGTTAATATTTAGGTATTTTGGGATTTGGTTGTTTTGCGATGAAGGTGTTGTGATGTTTAGTTATTTTAGTACCTGGGCTAAAACTCGGTACCAAGCGTTTTCCCAGAGATAAGACCAAGCTAGATCAATTTTTCATCCCCGAAAACCCCCACATACCAAATTTCATCGAAATCGTTGAAGCCGTTTCCGAGATTCTGATTATATATATATAAATAAATAAATAATATGCATATATATACAAGAAAAGGTATTAGATAGATAGATTAGATTATGAGACAATGACTTTATAAAATTCAGTCGTATTAAAAATCCGGTGATTTGAAAAAAAAATATAGCTATTTTGGGATTCAGCCATTTTGACACCAAGTTATTTTGAGATCTAGGTATGTTGGTAATAGGGTATTACGAAATCATGGTAAAATGAGACCTAACCATGAAAACAGGTACCTACTACAACTACGTCCGGATGTGTCCACGTCCAGACTTCGAAATAGAGCGGGAACCTAGAGATCTCTCCAGGTGGTATGCCTGAGGACAAGTTCGAAGGAAGAGTCGATAAACTCATTTTAAGACGTGAGTGATCCGTTTATTTTGACTATGAGTGAGTCTGCCGGTAGTTTCGTGTTTAATTAAACTTTATGCATTCAAGTTGAGAATCTTCGATAGCTTGATGAAGAATGTTTTAGGTTCTCTATTTGATGACTAGGTGACGCTAGGATCGCTACAGTATCTTTGATGTAGATAAACGATAACCAACTGGAGAAAGAAGTAATGAGCCAAATGAAACTAAATAGGACACTCCGCAATCCTAATCATTGAACGATAAGGATAGTCGTATCAATGCGTTTCGAAATGTACTAGTGCTATAAATAATATTATCTTTAAGACTTTGCTTCCTTTCTTGACTAATTTTACAAATTGGTTTATAAATGGCAGAGTTCCAAAGTAAGTAAAGAACTAAAATTAAATACTTTGGCCATATATTTGACATCTTGTTGTTGAAGTTTACGAAATTGATCCGGGACGCAGGAAAAAGCTCAGCGGGCTGCACGTTTGACATGGCATATCTAGAGCTAAAACTCGCGCCGTGAAGACTTCGGCTTCGGCTCCAAATTCACAACCATGATCATCATATCAGCCAAAAGACATCCATTGCTGGACAAAAGTCTCACCCAAAGAGTTCCACTCCACAACGATCGTTCCTGCACTGTCCGCAACTATAACTAAACCGTTTAAGTCCTCGCCCGCGCGGTACTGGGGCTGGGGGGTATAGAGGGGAATAAAGAGAAAGAAGGCAGTTGAGCGCGGTGTTGCGCGCGCCCACATTCCACAAGCAATGCAAACCGTACAACAAATACGGGGCACTGTAACCGATACGCGCGCGCTGCACAACTGCTCAGACCCTTCCTCCAGAATGGCTTCTATAGGCAACAGGCCGGAACACGACGAAAGTCGCTTGGCGGCCTGGCTAAACCTATAGGGTGGTGACCAGCCACGGCCGAAGCCTACCACCGAAGTAAATGATCGGACCGGAGTAAATCTCCTCATTCCTGATTCGATCACGCAGGGAAACTCCGAGCATTACTCGCTCCATCGCTCTTTCACAACACTCCACTTTAAATTGGACTACAGTACCACTTATTTAATAATTTAAAAAGGTTAACCGTTCGCAATACAATTTGGCGAAGATTTTTCTACATCGAAGACAAGCTAGGCTCTTTTTAAAGACCAGATAAACCCGTGCTCAGACCAAGTAGCGGCTAACAATTAAACTGTTATTTTGTAACACATAGTCCACTGCACTTTTTACTACTACACTTTCTCACTACGACCGTACTACGCACCAGTCTAAGTAGAACAACTACAGTTTGCACATTAAAATATTGTTTACAAATAGATGTAAATCATTACGCAATTGTTGTAGTTAGTTTACAAAATAATGACGTAAACATTGCACGGATTACTATTGTTTAGAACTAGAGTATTGTTTGGTTAGCATTGGCTAATCGATCATTGTGTATTTAAATTGCACTTGATTCAATGAAGTCTACAAATGCTGTCACAGTGGCATAGCTATCTAAATGTTAGGCGGTGCCTGTACCAGGGTCCACCCGCTTAGGGGGTGTCGAATCCCAACAACTAATCGATCACTTCTCAAAACCTTTGTTCATTTACTTTTGGACTCCGACTTGCATAGTTTGCAGGTAAGTAGCATGTCATTAAAATGGTAAAGATCGAGTTAAAAACTCTGAATTATTATAAATATGACAAACCCCTTTAATTTGTAACTTTATTTTAAGCATTTGTTGTTATAGCGGCAACAGTAATACATCATATCATCATTTCAGCCGAAAGACGTCCACTGCTGAACAAGGCTTGCCAAACAGATCGGTCCTGTACCCTCCGCATCCAAACTCGTTTTAAAACGTGAGTGATCCGTTTCACTATTACACACTGTTATCTTTCTTGATTTATATACCTACCTAATTATCGGCTAGTGGGAACCCTGTGCTCTTGGTTTCGGTTCAGCGGTGCCCAACGGAATTTGAACGCTCGTATCACACGATAAGTTTCAATTCGCGTGCAAGCAGTTAACGGTCGTAAGAGTAGGCAAAATTTTATACCTAAAGTTGACTTTTGTTCGAGAGTGATCCTTCTGTACGTTAGTACTATTAGTAATTCTGTGCTGATAGCTTGCATAATTGACAAAACATGACGCGACCTTGCGCTATCGCAGTTTTAACGGATCGCTTGTTTGTTTACTAACCTTTCAAGGTGGAACGTAGCAGCATAAAGGCCAATTGATCCAAACAGATTATACAGTTATATTTAGTGCTCTTCTATGTGTCTTGCAATAGTCAATTAAGATTGTTTTTACCACCCTTCAATGTCAGTTGAACGGCTGACATAAAAGCTCCCCGAATTGCCGAAGGAGGGTTATGTATGATTTTCGAGCGCATATTTTTTTATGTATGTATCATTATTTGGCACGCCCTGCAGCCTAAACGGCTCGGCGGATTTTAAAGTGTGAGGCGTCATTAGACTTGTCTCAGTTGATAGAGTGATATTGATATAACATATGTGTAAATCGGTGACCGAAAAACCGACGAGCGTCGTAAATAAATGAATTTTAAACATGGGGGCAACTTTTGGGGGTAAATAAGAAAATATTTTTACGCAATCGGCTTTTTTTTAGGGTTCCGTAGTCAACTAGGAAACCTTATAGTTTCGCCATGTCTGTCCGTCTGTCTGTCCGCGGCTAAGCTCAGAGACTGTTAGTACTAAAAAGCTGTAATTTGGCATGAATATAAATATCAGTTACGCCAACAAAGTGGTAAAATAAAAAAATTATAAATATTTTTTTTTTGGGTACCTCCCGTAGACGTATAGTGGGGGTGATTTTTTTTTTCTCGATTAATCCTATAGTGAGGGGTATCGTTGGATAGGTCTTTTAAAACCATTAGGGGGTTGCTAACATGATTTTTCTATTCAGTGATCTGTTTGCGAAATATTCAACTTTAAAGTGAAAATTTTCATTAAAATCGACCGTCCCCCCCCCTCTAAAATCTAAACTGTTGGGTGGAAAAATTTGAAAAAATTCAGAATGGTAGTAAATATATTAAATTTACAAGGAAAATTATAGCGGCTAAGATTGCTTGGGAATTATTTGTAGTTTAAGAGTAAATAGTAGCCTAAGGTATAAAACATACCTAAACTTGGAAGATTCCGTAAGTACACATACGAAATCCTTAGAAAAATATTACTTGATTTTTTCGTAATGGCTACGGAACCCTATCTTGGGCGTGTCCGACACGCTCTTGGCCGGTTTTTTTCAAAACAGATCTACAAAGTTATGGCGATATAGTTTTGTGTAACATAATGTTAATGTATTCAAATCAAATAGATTGTGTACAGTTCAGATGGACTAGGAAAAGGTCACATCTATACCTAGAACGGTATTGGATGTATTAAGAGTTGTCATTATCATTCTTGTGGTGTTGCCTATATGTGGGCATTTAGCGCATTATTGAGGACAACTACATAAGGGCCAAGCCATACGTGCTTCCGAATGGTTTTATTCAGTTATACGAACTCAACTTTTTGACGACTGAATGGCCTAGTGATTTGAGAACCTGACTACAAAGCTTGAGGTCCCGGGTTCGATTCACGGTCCGGTCGGGTCTAATTCGAATGTTCTTAGGGATCCGTACACAAAGGGTAAAAACGGGACCCTACCCTATTACTGAGACTTCGCTGTGCGTGCGTTCGTCCGTCTGTCACCAGGCTGTATCTCACGAACCGTGATAGCTAGACAGTTGAAATTTTCACAGATGATGTATTTCGGTTGCCGCTATAACAACAAATACTGAAAAACAGAATAAAATAAATATTGAAGGGGGCTCCCATACAACAAACGTGATTTTTTGCCGTTATTATAGATAATGGTACGGGACCCTGTATCATACAATATAGGCTTGCGTGTGACCACAATCACGCCTGATGGAAAGCGAAGATGAGGTCTATTAAGGAGCACGCTTGCCTAGTAAATGCTTCACCCTAGACTTCAAAACGGCCAGATTGTAGTCTTCAGGGAACGCAGACGCAGGTAGAGGATTCTATTCACTCCTTCGCTGTACGATTGAAGGAAGAGCGAAAACGCTTTGTGCGGATTTTGGGAATGCTGACAACGTAAGGGTGGAGACCCCCTCCTGTCCACATTGTGGGAAGGAGGAAACGAGTAAGCACATCCTAGCCGAGTGTGTCATGTACGCGGCAGCGCGGCGTGATGTATTCGGGAGTGACGAGCTGAGGGAGGAGGAGCTGAAGGATGTCAGTCTCAAAGATGTCCTTATGTTCAGCAGGAGAACGAGAAGATTCGAGGAGAGATGCTGTGTGGGAGCGCTGCTGGGACAGTAACCGTCGGCTCCAACCACGGGGAACTGGGCTGAATGACTGTGCAAAACGGTCGACAGCCCGCCTGGCTCAGCGAGGCGTCCCCATACATCATCATCATCATCAAGGGTGGAGACCCCGCCTACTTTAGGTAAACGCGCTACCTGAACTCAACACTCAACTGTTTAGTCACTCATCACTCAATATACGCACTATTTCGCACTCAATTCAACTATAGTCCGCACTGCGAGGCTGTCGCTAGAACACTGAAAGAATTTCAACTGATAAGCTATCGTGACGATGGTACTGATAAGGTTAGGCGAAGTTTCAGGTAGGTGTAACCGCCCGGCCACGACTTCGCGCGTTTGGCGGCGCGGCAAGCGTTTTATCAGTTCATTGCGTGTGCCGCCAGGTAACCACTGTAAGGCGAGCGTCTCGGCCGCGCAATGAACACAGAAAACGCTTGCCGCGCCGCCAAACGCGCGAAGTCGTGGCCGGGCGGTTAGGCTAGGTACTGACTTCAAAAAAGGCGTCTATCAATTTTTTTTCTTACTTTGGAAACCGGCGGCTTGCTCCGTGTTAAAAAACCGGTCAAGTGCGAGTTGGACTCGTATATGAAGGGTTCCGTACCTCCGTACAATCCATATTTTGCCTACTTTTAATATTACAAATGCGAAAGTGTGTCTGTCGGTCTGTCTGTCTTTTACCTCTTCACACTTAAACCTCTGAACCGATTCAGATGAAATTTGGTTTTGAGATAGTATGAGACCCTGGGAAGGACATAGGATAGTTTTTATCCCGGAAAATTGCATAGCTCCCGCGGGATAGCGACAAACGAAATCTTTGTTTTGTGGGCATTTATTTGAACGTTTCAACCGCCTCATTTATCTGGTCACATTTCTTAAGAAATGGGTGAAGATTTTGATGGGGTTTTCGGTTATATATTAGAGGTTCTGTACGTCTACCATATAACTGGGAACTGTATCAGAATCTTCTGTCATTTCTTAAAAAATGTGACCAGATAAAATGAGGCGGTTGAAACGCTCGAATAATGCCCTAATTGTTTTATAAATCAGTAAAAATCAGTAAAAAAAGGTCGAGTTAGAAACGCTGAAAAAAACACGTTCCTTGTATCCCCCTTAATTTATTTGTTGGCTGTACATATGTACACCATCAGGTATATTAAGTATAGTCACGGTGGTTTTATGATCGTTTATGAGTATGATTCATTACACAAGGGCACACACACCTTGATAATGAATGTTTGAATGTGCTAATGTCACGACCTCACGACAGACAGATGGCCATTAAAACCGGCCAAGTGCGAGTCGGACTCGCTCATGCAGGACTCCGTATCGTGAGACTGAGCAAATAAGAATCAAAATTCATTATTTAAGACAAAAAAAGTCGGTTTACGGACGATAGTTTAACGTGACTACGTCATAACAAAACATTCAAAAAACAAAAAAGAAACCAGGCGGTCACCCATCCAAGTACTGACTGGACTGCGCCCGACGTCGCTCAACCTCGGTGATCGGACGAGAACCGGTGTTTTGTCAAATATCTTCAAAACGGTGCATCCTACGGCAAAATCAATGAAATTGTCATCCCCTTTAATCGCGTAACTTGGCGTAGCATGCTTAGACGATAAAATATTGTATACTGCGACAAGGTTCTATAGCGGATCAAAATAAATGTAAATACTTACAAAGCCGCTCTTCGCTTTCTCATGGCGGGACATTGTGCTGCGTTTCACATTCAGATTAACCATTCTGTAACAATAACATTTAGATTATAAAAAAAAACATTTCAACAAATTAAGGACCTCCTCCTTTTTAAGGTTTTGTATCCAAAGGGTATAAACGGGACCCTATTACTGAGACTTTGCTGTCGTCTGTCTGTCCGTCCGTCTGCCACCAGGCTGTATTTCATGAACTGTGATAGCTAGACAGTTGAAATTTTCACAGATGATGCATTTTGGTTGCCGCTATAACAACAAATACTAAAAAACAGAATAAAATAAATATTTAGGGGGGCTCCCATAGAACAAACGTGATTTTTTGCCGTATAGATAATAGGCTAGACGACTAAAAAAAACTGTTTAGTCCGTCAGTTAGATTATTAAAAAATGTTGTACACGTATTTTTTCTTTTGTTTGACAAACAAAAAATGAGGAGGATACAGTGCTTAGAAGTTTCGAGTGACGTCACTATATGGTAGAATTTTTACCTAAGGGTGACGTCACAAGCCCCCACTCCGGAAGTTTGATGATCTATATCTTTGTCGTTTTTTAATAATTTGATAAACCAAAAAATACGTGTCCCATATTTTCCCATAATCTAAATGACGGACTAATTAGAATGACCAATTTTTAACCCAGTCGTCATCCCTATTCGTGCGCAAGTCCAACTCGCACTTGCCCGGTTTTTTTAAGTAGGTTATAAATGTCCTGGTAGCCGCTAGGCTAAAGCACTAGCGTTAACCTACGGCCGAGATTATGCAGAGCAGAGCAGACAACAGCAGCATTAATTAAAATTAATAACTTTAATTTCCATAACCAGATAGACGACCAGATGGCCTAGTGGTTAGAGACCCTGACTATGAAGCTTGAGGTCCCGGGTTCGATTCCCGTGTCGGGGCAGATATTTGTATAAAAAACACGAATGTTTGTTCTCGGGTCTTGGGTGTTTAATATGTATTTAAGTATGTATCTATCTATATAAGTATGTTTATCCGTTCCCTAGTACCCATAACACAAGCTTTGCTAAGCTTACTTTGGGACTAGGTCAATTGGTGTGAATTGTCCCGTGATATTTATTTATTAATTTATTTATTACTATTTATTAATTTCAATACTAGATGAAAAAAAAAAACGCCTGTGTAAGTCCCGTTCCCATAGGAATTCCGGGAAAATATATACCCTATGTCACTCGCGGAACTGAGACGAATCTAAAGACACCTCACACTTCAAAATCCATTGAGCCGTTTAGGCTGCAGGGCGTGCCAAAGAATGATACCAACGGTCAAGGAATTTAATTCCCTACCCTTTTCGTAAAAATGTCATGTAATATTCGCAATGCATTCAGGTCGAACTGTCAATTAGAACACGTCAAAACAACATCGTAGCTAGCTCTTATGGTGACAGTTTGCCGTACAATATTCAAACTAGGGTGGGTAGGAAATTAAATTCCTTGACTACATAAATTTCGATCGAAAAACATAACCCTCCTTCGACAGTCGGGTGAGTAGTGTTTATCTTGGGGAAGGGAACAACATCACACTCAAATTATAGGCACACTCGCTCTGCTCAGGCTCCACAATATAGGTGCTTTTCAGCCCTCATTAAATAATCTACTATATCTCTGTGCAACCTTAAACCAGAAAACTGTTTTCCTTCTATCGCCAATATCCTTGTTGCTATATCTATTGCGTCTACAGGAAGAGTTAAAGTTTATAGAAAAATATTTTTTTCTAAATGCATCATCGGGGAACTAACTATCCAGTTTTCCGGGATTAAATACAATCCTATGCCCTTTCTAGGGTCTCAAACTATGTCCATAACAAATTTCATCTACATTAGTTCAGTGTTTAAATTTTAAGGTGAGAAGTGGTAACATACAGACAGACAGACACTTTCGCATTTATAATAGTACTAGTAAAATAAAAAAATAAAAATAATATCATGGGACAATTCACACCAATTGACCTAGTCCCAAAGTAAGCTTAGCAAAGCTTGTGTTATGGGTACTAGACAACGGATAAACATACTTATATAGATAGATACATACTTAAATACATATTAAACACCCAAGACCCAAGAACAAACATTCGTATTTTTCATACAAATACCTGCCCCGACCGGGAATCGAACCCGGGACCTCAAGCTTCATAGTCAGGTTCTCTAACCACTAGGCCATCTGGTCGTCAACGACCACAACTACTACTACTACATCATACTAGTAAGGATATGGTAGAAAAAAAAATGTCACAATAACTAGACAGTGGATAAATATACTTATTTAGACAGATACTTATTAAACATCCAAGACTTGAGTACAAACGTTTGTATTTTTCAAATATCTGCCCCGACCGAGAATCAAACCTGAGACCTCAAGCTTCGTAGTCATGTCCTCTAATACCTAGGCTATCTGGTTGTTGTATATACCTGCTGTGTGAAGTTTGCGCACTGGACCCATGTGAGAACATTAAGTAAAGCCCTCTTGTTTTGAGACGAGGCCTGTGCCCGAGAGTAAAATGTATACAGGAAGATGAGGGTGGCACACAAAAGAAGGGAATTACACATACTGCCAGTTATTTTGCCATGTCTTTCAAAAGTTTTTTTTTCAGAATTATTTTATTTAACTAACATGTAACTAACATGTAACATGTAACTTATACTTTTGCGGGGGTGACCAAGCGGAAGACGTCCGGTGGGTCGCCCTAGATACCGCTGGTTGGACGAAGTGCAGAAAGACATAACCACCCTCGGCGCAGCCAATTGGCGCGAAGTGGTGCAAAATAGGGAAGAGTGGCGCTCTCTGGTGTCGGAGGCCAAGATCCTCTTTGGCTCGCTGAGCCAGTGTAGTAAGTAACATGTAACTTATACAATATTCAGGCATTTCATGTTAAAATTTGGTATTAATAAGTCATTAAAAAAATATAATTAAATGAATGGTGGATGAAAGGGGAGGTCTTTGCCTAGCAGTGGGACATGGGTCAATAACTATTTTACCTACACTTTGGGTGTCTCCGGCGTTACCAAAAAATCGTATTTCCAATAAGATATTTCACGGCTTAATAGGGTTAACTTATGTTGGATGGCGGGTATAAATGTACACCATCAATTAAATTAGAGAAAAACCATTTTTACTTACAAATATCTGCAATTGTTTGGAAAAATGTCGCAGACAGACTAGTGTGGGTAATAAAGTTGATTGACCCATATTATACGCATTGACCCATATTGTACGCCCAAAAAGGGTAACTGTTGAAACGTGTTACTAATTATTTTATTCCAACTTTGTATTTTACACAGTTATGTATACAATAAAAATAAAAAAAAATATTCTATTCTATTCTATACACAAGGCCTCTTACATCTTGACAGATGATTTAAGCAGCGTCTGTTTGAGAGAGACAACGCCGTATAGGATATATGAAAAAAATATTATTTTTTTTAATTTGTGTTGAGGACTTTGAACACACCAGATAGTCATGTCAGCCTCATAGGTGTTTACATAGTTCCTTATTCAAGGTATAACATTTATAAATGAAGTTTTACTGTACTAGAACATTGATACTGTACAAAGTAGGTATATAATATATAGAACTGCTTCACAGATGTAGTTTGAAAAGACTTATTCATAATTTTGTCATTTAACTTATAGTAACAATATTTTTTTAGGCCGGCAAAGAGTTTTAGATGGTATAAACAAAAACTTTGGAAGTCTCATAAAATAAAGATTTCGATTATGTGTATTAAAACTTATGAATTGCGTCGGTGGTATCAAAATACCAAATAAAGCGTTACTAAAGGTCATCTGCTAACTCAAGGAAAATTAGTTGCTAACTAATTTCAATCAGCTACAAAACTTATAAAGTAGCTTTTTAAAGTACAAAAAGTCGCTAAAAAGGGCAAAGAATGAAGCAAACTCAAATAAAAGCACCATAATTTGTCTAAAATAGTAGTTTTCCATGAAATAAACATAAAAACATGATCTCATCAAGGCACAAAATGCATTAACTTATAACCTAGAATAACTCTTATATATAACTTCCTTATCATACAAAGCGTATCAGATAAGATAGCAAAATATCCTTACCACTAAATACAAGTAGAATTAACTTAAGATAACTTCACAAACAACACTTTTTGATAAAAACATGATAACAGTACATAACAAACAAGAACAGAAGGAACACTTAACTGCCACAGATAATACAATAAAATCTATCCGTTAAAATTGTGACACATGCGAATGACGTCACCTCACGCTGCGTTAGTTTTAAAAAAAAGAAAATATTATGGTATGTTGGTATGTTTAATAAAAAAACGTACAAATTCGTATTCACCAACATAATAAACTATCTGATCAGTCTGTAATATTGAAAGAAACCAATCAAGGTAAGCGTTTAGTTCGGCTAATTAGTTAAATCATTTAATTTTAAAATAAAAGCTATGGAATTTAGTTGAAAATGTTTAAATCTTTATAGGGATGCGACATTCTTTATCATAATCGAACTTTTTTGTGCCTAACAGCTAAAAGGCTTGGCACAAAACTTTCGTTCTGCCCCTCTTCTTAATACGAAATTTATACTCAAATATCTGTCAAGACAAGTGTTTCGTCTGTTTCACAAATTTTTCATCCGCCATCACGTCCAGTTCACCACCATCGTAACTTTCATAATTTAGCAAAATTAAATTTAATAATCATAATTATTTCACAATGGATACAAATAAAACCGAAGACTTGCCAAAAAAATGTTTTTGCGCAAGATGCTTCCTCCCAATAGATGAACAGCAAAAAGTTGAAATCGAAGGTCAACAGTTTCACAGAATGTGCAGCACATGCTGTAAGTTTTTCTATTTTATTTATTACCAATGACGAAACGGAGAATATAATGTGTTTGGGGTAAGATGTGTGTTTGTAAGCGGTTACCTCTTTTTCTCGAAAACTACTGAACCAATTTTGATGGCCAGTAAGTAAGCCACCAGGAGTCACGAATGTCGTGAGTGTTTATATAATAATTCTTTATCAGTTTTGTAAATAAAATATTGGGCTCTAGCTGTCAAGTGACGTCACACTCTGGGGACTAATCGATAGGCCCCCTGTCAAGTCTTTGTTGTCTGCTGTCATTTTGCAGTAGCGCGGGGATCCCCTTTGGTACTCCGGTAGTTCGAAAACCGTAGAAGCAAGCGAATTACATTCAAATCTTTACTCAAATAGTTACAGCAGTGCAAATAAAGATGGCGTCAGGGCGTCACTGTAGAATCTGTAGATGGTACTAAGTTTAGCTGCCAGCTCATAGATGGCACCACTCAATTATTGCACGACTACAACTACTGTACATACAATAGTACTAATAAATACTACCGATCATATTAATAATAATTATAATTATACGATCGCTATTATCGATAGTATCGATAGACCTATCGATATTGTGACTAATTTTCGAGTAGGATATTACCAAGGATGATATAGACTGGATTGGCAATCGCTATAGTACGGATCGGCCGCGGTTTTTGTAGTTCGATTATTAAATCTAGATGGCGCTGAAATATAGCCAGAGGCTTTGAAGGCAAAACAATAAGACTACAGATGTTTCATATTACTACAAATGTATTATTTTTCAAAAATATTGCATAATAATACATTTGCAGTGATATAGTAGCGTAGTCTTATTGTTTTGCCTTCAAAGCCTCTGGCTATATTTCAGCGCCATCAAGATTTAATAATCGAACTACAAAAACCGCGGCCGATCCGTACTATGGCGACTGCCAATCCAGTCTATTATCATCCTTGATACGATACTACTCACAATACCATCGATAATTCATTGTATTATTGGCAACGCTACTAGGCGCAAGCCTCATAGAAGAGATGGTGGTGCCCCTTGAATCAGCTTCCATACTAAATGTGTAGAAGCGTCGCGATCCAAAGCAGACAGAAGAGACGGGGTGGAGACGCGGCCTGCGTACAAACGACGCGGACTGAGACGCGCCCCCGTCCCACGTCAATTCTGTGTGGCTTGCGCCCTACATCGCTTCGTCGAGGTCTGGCGTTTGATATGATAAGCTTTGGCTTTCAGGTATTTGTCAGAAGGTCCCGACGCAGCTGAAGATGTTCTATGGCCACGTTTTCTGCCACGAGTGCTTCAAGAGCCACGTGCTGTCTCGGTTCCGTGACAACCCTCGTTTTGATTGGTGGATGCAGTTCGCACCAGGGGTTCAGGCACAAGGTAAATGCTGATAGATCGTATCGTTTTAAATAATACCTTCCCTGGGTTAGAGTTCAGCAAAGGGGGCCCCGACACTTAATAGTAGATTGTATACCAAGGGGATAAAGTACTGCATTATGTCACGGGCGCGATGGGCGCGATATTGAATTCTAAACGAAACGAGGGACTCCAGATTTAACTCCCGAGCGTAGCGAGGGGGTTTTTAGTTGATTCCCGAGCGAAGCGAGGGAATTAAGATGGAGTCCTGAGAGTAGTGAAGGATTTAAGCGCGCCCAAGGCAAATCAGTTTTATCCCAGAGGAGTATATTCTACTTTTCTCACCTTTTACGAGACAACAAAAACCAAAGCTACTAGAAAAATGCTCGAGATAGACCCAGAAGCACTGATTCCGACCCAGATTTTGCGCCTTTCGCAGTCAAAAAAGTCGATAGTATTGTTTATGATCCATACTATTGATCTTTAGCAATAGTATACTTACTTTCATCAATCGATAGTATCAATAGTATCGACTGTCTGTTTTGCAAACAATGTAAACAGTTAATTTCCATTTTCCCTCATCAAATACTGCTAAATCCGTGTGTTATTTAATCAATACTTACCACAACATTATCCTAAACCATTAAAACAATAAACAAGTGCTAGAATATGGATATTTCATTAAATGGTTTGTTTACATTGTTCGCAATTTCAATTGACAGCGACTTTATCGCTTAATTTTTAAGATGTCAAGGATCGATAGTTTCGATAGGACAATCGATAGTACGAGTGATTTTCAAGGCTACTATAGTATATACTATAGCAACAAAACTAGTGTGAAGTCCAATCTATTGTTAAAACGCCACTGCATACTTGTAACTCCTTTTACGTGGTCACAGAATCGAAGCCCGCGTCAGACGCGTCTGCGGCTTCGGACACGAAACGCTGTATTTGTACGCGCTGCCTCCAGTCGGTGTGCGACTCTGAGAAGATCGAGATTGGCGGACAGGCCTTTCATGTGCACTGTGCGAAATGCTGTGAGTTTATTCATTTGAACACCACTATACTCAGTGGCGTAGCTACCGTAGGGCAAGCCGGGGCAGTGCACCGGGGCCCCCAAGCTCAGGGGGCCCCTCGGACTCTGACCTACAAACTATAAACGTGGACCTATGAGAAACGCGGCGCTCTTCAACAGCGTGATTATAAAACGATACTATTATTGAATTTAAAATCGCGCGAGTCTAGTGAATTTAAAGTGCATTCATCCTTACCTTGTCTTATCATGTAAACAAACACGGGTTGTGGCCCTAGTTTATTTTTTGCCCCAGGGCCTTTGGTTACCTAGCTACGCCACTGACTATACTGCCGTGCTAAGCCAAAACGGCCTATGTCCGAAAATGACCAAATTACTTTTTTTTGTTTTTGCATTTGATTCCTTAGCTTATAAGGAATAAAGTTCTGTTAACGAAAAAGTCTTATTTTTATTAGAAGTGCCTTAAAAATAGCTAAGAAAGGCTTATTTTTCACTCGAATACTAAGAAACAAAAAGAATAGGCCATCAAAGGGAAAAGGCCGTTTAAGAGGATACGATGCGCACCATTTCTCCATACAAACGTAATCCCCTGTATCCTCCCTGGATAATGGCTTTAGAGCCAATTTTTTTTACTGTGTAATCTGTATCTACCACAGCTATGCCCCTAGGTTTCGTTTTTTACCATATTTCAATTAACATAAGAAATATGAGCTTTCAAAAACTGAAAAAATTGCCCAATTTCAACGTCATTTTCAGACACTCATCAGAAAAGAATCCCTCATATAAACAAAAAAAGGAAAACATTGGGGCATAGCTAAATCTATTAACGGTCTGAGCTGCAGTTGTCCCGCTCTCGCTGTACTGACACGGAGGGGTTCGGGCGAGACAAAAGTCTCTCAGCCATCGTACCCTCTTAAGGAATGTGGCCCTAGGTGATCTAAACCTTTTCGTAACGTAGCTTTCACGTTCTGGTGTAAAGGCTCCCTATGGTTCGATAGCGTTGAAGGTTCGACAGCTTTTGACAAATTTAGGCGTCACTGGCGTTCAAATGTTATCCTACTATCCGATATCCTACTGAACATCGTGGTAGCGTAGTACTATGACCTATGGCCACTTAACACGATGGCTGTCCTGAGCATCACCAGTCGGATCACGTAATCTTGTGTGTGGCCATGAGCATCACCGGTGGTATCAAAAGCTCATTTTGTTCAGAGTATTATTTTGAAGATTATTTTGGGGGCCAGAGTTAAGCTGTGAATGATATTTTGTAGAAGATACTCTAAAGTTATTTACAAAAACTTATTTTTAATTGCTAGCAAATACTAGGTACCTCCTCAGTAATGTATCCTATTATCTCGCCTCATTCTGTATTCGCTTTCGTCTTGTTCGCTATCCGTCACTATCTTTTTTGGTCAAATTCTGCAACTTGTCTATCTCTTAATAAGTACGTCTTAATCGTTTTTTCGTCACGGTCTTCCTTGGACTCATTCGTCGTTCTTCCCTTTTATTTACTTATTCGCCAAAATTGTTTCGATAGTTTGGTGCTGGTAAATAAGTAAATGAGACAAAAAACGAAAGGGAAGAACGATGAATGAGCCCAAGGAATACCGTGTCGAAAAACGAATAAGACTTATTAAGAGAGAGACAAGTTACAGGATTTGACCAAATAAGATAAAGATGGATAGCGAACAAGACGAATAAAGAATGAGTGACGTATACAGAATGAGACCAAGTAAGAATTAAACGAAAAACGAATGAGGCGAGATAATAGGATACCCTCAGTATTAATTAGGCGATGCTGTGAGCATCACCGGTGGGATCACTAAATTTGTATGGAGCATGGGAGCAACAGTTTAGGTGAAGTATAGTGGGCAGCCAACTTGTTTAGCAAGTCGTGGGTTTGAGCCCGGGCTTGCATCTTTTAAGTTATTCAGAATTTATGGACGAAATTACATTTAAAATGATCTTTAGTGTACTTTTCCGCTATTTCCACTAGAGATGAGCTATGCTGGGAGTATGTGGAAGCTACGCTTCGGAACTGTTTCAAGAATGCGCGCTTCCTTTAGAACTAAGTGGAAATGCACTTGGACTTGTGACTTTGTCAGAGTCATTATGAATGGGGGCAGTGAAGGTGTAATGCGAGTGAAGCTGCGGATAAAGGCTACCTAGTTGCTCATAAAACTTTTCTTTCAGGTGCCTGCCACATGGTGCCAAAAGAGAACATCAAAATCTACTTCGGCCAGGTGTTTTGTGAGGATTGCTTCAATCGGCTAATCCTCAATCGGAACAAGGATAACCCCGCGGAATTCTTCAAGAATTGCTTCGAGCAGATGCAGGTTAGCTTTATTTCAATTTTCACAAACTTAACACGATGGCTGCTGTGAGTGTCACCGTTGGGATCACGTAATCTTGCATGACCATAAGCATCACCGGTGCGATCAAAAGCTCATTTTTGAGGGTATTGTTTTGGGGATTATTTTGGGGGCCAGAGTCAAGCTATGAATGTTACTTTGTAGAGAATACTCCAGTCATTTTCAAAAACTTGACTATTTTGAATTTTAAGATACTATAGCTTCTGAGAGGCATTTAAAATTTTGTATGAATCGTAGGAGCAACATTTTGGGTGAAGTATGGTGGGTAGCCAACGTGTGAATGGGAGTTTCTGTCACAGACTAAGTAGTTGGTGCTATCATGAGCTTACTAACCTTTATCTGTGGGTGAACCAGCTGGCAGGTGAATATACTTAATTCACTTCATTGAAAGGATCACATTCTTGGAAGGTAAACGGACTCAAAAAGCGCAATTTCCAATGGGTACACCTTTTCAAAAAGTCATTTTCACAGATAGAAGAGCACATTCGAGAGATCTCTAAATTAAAAAATAATCAGCCATTTATATTATTAGGTATCTTCATCTGTCCAAAAATCGTGTTGGCTTTGTGTGCGTTTGTCAAAGGGCTAATAACTTCAGCTCCTTTAGACTGCCTGCCCAGCACCAGCAGATGTTCCTGCGCTCCGACTTCTGGCCGGAGGGTGTGGTGTTCCGTCATTTTAGGGAAACGACGAAGACTACTTCAAAAATCCCTAAATAGTTTCTTGTGTTTTTATATTATGTACTTACCTAAATATGTTTATTTTTGAATTTTACATCGCATTGGTATTTACTGTAATGCTGTAATTTTATATTAATTTAACATAACTAGAACTCTACTTCCTAAATAAAATAAGTACCTACAACCTGTGCTTAAGCAGCGAAAAATAAATAAATAATAAATAAAGATTGAAATAGTGCACCTTTCGAGGAAGTGCCTCAATTGGACAAGTGTACATTTACATTATGCGGAAAGTGCACTTTTAGAGAAAGTGTACATTTCAGAGAAAGCTTTACAAGCCTAACCCATATTATGTAATGTAGCTGGAATTATTTAGCCTTTCCTCCATTTTGCCCTGCCCTGAACCATCACTTTTCCATCAGAACCCTCAGTTCACGGAGAGCATGAACGGCTTCATGTCCGGCAGCACCAGTAACGCGGGCAACCCCCTCATCTTCATGATGCACGGGCAACAGTCCCACTGCCGCTGCGGGGACCGGGCTGGTGACCAGGGACCTGACTGGATGAGCCAAGGACCCAAGAAATGTGAGTGGCTTGTTAACCCTTTGACCGCCACAAAGTGACATGCTCTGTACGCCACGGAACAAACCGTCTAGTCGATAAATAGGGCTTTGTTACCATTGCAGAAGGATTTTTTTCGAGTTGAATTGTTGGTCATCTATAGATGACTCTGGCGTGTCAGGCATTTTATTGGCTGTCACGACTGGTTGACTCTGGCGTTCAAAGGGTTAAATGGGAGTCCCTTTCTGTCCCCAGAGGGGCCAAAGACGCGAAGTCTTTGCTATCCCTTTCTGTCAACTCCTTATCCTGTGTGCGTAGAAACTCGTGGCAGAATTTCGACGCATTCGTTGCTGGATTTTTCCCGTACGCCAAAAGCGGACTTTCCTCGTCATCATCATTATATACGTTCCACTGCAGGTCAATAAGAGGACTTGGGCTGTAGTTCCCGCGCGGGCTCAGTGCCAATTGGGAACTTCACACACACCATCGAATTTCTTCTCAGGTATGTGCAGGTTTCCTCGCGATGTTTTCATTGACCGTAAAGCTCATGATAAATTTCAAATGCAATTTCGCGCATAAATTCTGAAAAAGTCAGAGGTGCGAGCCCGGACTCGAACCCACGACCCTCTGCTTGAGAGGCCATAAGTCAAACCTCCAGGCCACCACGGGTTTTTTTACACCGGAACTTTGTTCAGTGCCTCGAAACGCATATAAGCGTTATACGCATATATTCACCGAAAGTCTAAACACCTTCCCTGTTTGAATGCCCCCAATGTGGGGACATAAAGCTTTTTTCAGGAGTACGTGCTTCCACTATGGGTTCACAACTTCAAAGTGGGAGCACACTTGGACGTCAAATCATTTTGTATGGGGACAGTGAACGTGTTAACCCTTAAACCATTTGCCAACCTTGTCAAGACATTCGATTTTGGACCGTAAATGCTCCGAGTTTGAATCGGCTTCGATTTCAACGGCAAATATGTATATTGCTGTATATTGTCGCGGCATCGTGGTATCGAAATAAAGAAAAATGAATCCTAAACTCATTGAAATAAGATTCAAAATAACTTGATAGTAATCAAATGCCATGCCGTGCCATGCCGTCAGTGAGCGCCGGCCTTAAGGGTCAATGGCGTTCAAGAGGTTGAAAAACTTGGCCTATTCCACAAAATACAACCAGTTGAACTTTGTGTAATAGGCCGACAAACTCGTAGCTTGATTTTTGTATAACATCGTCAAATACAACAATGAAATTTGTCCATAGGTGCGTGAGTTAAAGTCGAAATTTTACAGCCGCGACGCCAGCGACATCTGTGGACGAGTCGCTCAGCACTTGGGAGCTCTCGTTCGAGAACCGGACCGAAGCGTCTGCGCCCGAGTCGTTTACCGCCCGCGACACCGTGCTGGCGGCCGCGGAAAAAATAGAAAAGCTTACAAAATACCTACGCGAAAGAGACTCTAATACGGAAAATAAAAAATGGAAAAAGTTTGACGAGGCTTCCGCTGCCGCGGAGCCACTGTCGCATTGGATCGACTTGCAAGAAGCTAAATTGTCTACGTTGAAGTGTCCTAAGTGTCTGTGGCAGTGTGGTACTATTTATGTCAATCGTGATTGAGATACGGAAGCTTTGTCTTGGAGCTTCTGTTAAATAAATTGTGCCGTTTTAGAACTTGTTTTTCTGGTCACCTTGAACTGGTGCCGCAGTTTCATTTGCCCCATTACGATACATAGCAGTACCGTAATGGTGCTAGCCAATGGTGCAAATGAAACCACGGCGATGCATTTTGATCAGTTTTGTTGCAATAGCGATAGTTTCGGTATCGATAGTTTGACATAGAAAATAGTCGATACAATACAATACAATGACTCTTTATTGTGCACCAGGAATAGTAAGCAATACAGAAAACAGGTACACAGAGAAAGTTACAAGGTAAGCAATAGGCGGCCTTATCGCTTAAGAGCGATCTCTTCCAGGCAACCCTTTAACAGAAAGAAGGACTAGTTTACAGCAGGTGGTGCATCAACAGTGGATCAGAAAATTAAAACGCAACAAAAATAGTATATCTACTCATGCATATATAGTACTTACATTATAATAGGTACACGTCACATATAAATAAATAAATAAACTATAACAAAGCTAATTATTACAAGATGACAGATAGTACACCTTAAGCATAGATTTAAAGATTGACAGAGATTTTGCCCGTCGTAAAGTCAATCGGTAAGGCATTCCACAACCGAATAGCCTGGACAGTATAAGAATAGACATAGAATTTGGAGTTAGAGAGAGGCACGGTAAGGAGATCGATAGTGCGATTGTACTATCGAAAATATCACACCTTCCCTAAATAGAATTTCAACAAAATACTAGACTGCCGACTTACCCTATTTCTAAAATACCAAATTCCCAGAATACCAGACTTTCCTGTCACCGTGTTTTTAACCTCCGACAAAAAGAGGGATGTTATAAGTTTGACCGCTGTGTGTGTCTCTGTCTGTCTGTCTGTGGCATCATAGCTCTTAAACGGGTGAACCACCACTCTGAGGGACGCAAGATAACTGACGAATCTAACCACGTTTAACGGGAGGTAGTTTGTCTGTATTTTTTATTGCGGGGGGCTCCGCCCCCCGAGCCCCCCTCCAAGAACGCGGCTGCTAATTCCACTTTGAGGGACGCAATGTAGCTAACTAACCTTAACCAGGTTAAACGGGTGGTGGTTTCAAAGGATTTTTTTATTACGAGGGGCTCCGCCCCCTAAGCTCCTCTACCGGTACCGAGGCTTCTATTTCCACTCTGAGGAATGCAAGATAACTGACGAATATAACCAGGTTAAATCGGAGGTGGTTTATCAGAAAGAAAAAAGAAAGAAAGAAAAAAAATATTTATTCGTGACATAATCTTAAATTAACAGGTGAATGAACGGTAACAGATACAACATTATCACGAAATGGTCCCAACTCAGCATGATGTCGGCTATGCAGCTGACGCTGGTCTTCCGTTGGAACCATATCATCAGTATTTTTATAGATACATACTTAAATACATATTAAACACCCAAGACCCGAGAACAAGCATACATAGGTATATCTGCCCCGACGCTTATGCTTCTTATACTTATGCTGCACAAGCTTTATAGTAATAATGTGTAGTACGAGTGGCGAGACGAACTGCGGGACGAGCCACGAGACGAGAGTGTGAACAGGCGCGCCTCGCGAATCGTCTCGTGATTTGCCTTGATTTTGAGGCTCGCGTCCGGAGCGAGACGACGAGGCGAGACGCGAGGCGAGGTGACGAGGCGAGAGTGTAAATCAGGTAATAGAAGTTGTAAGTACTTCAAAAACCCCCGCACCTTCTCCCCCCTCAACCCCCCGCCGCCCCGATGTTTTTGTCAAATATCTTGAAAACAGTGCATCCTACGGCAAAATCGATGTAATTTTCATCCCCCCTTTGGAGCCCCCGCACCCCCTCCCCCAAAATTGTACTGTATGTATGTACGAGTGTTCTTTTTATAAAAAATCTTTATGTTAAGGAAATTGATCAGATAAATTGAACATGTCAGTTCCACCCGTTCGTTTGAAATTGTTAAATAAATAAAATATTTGAATTTTTAAATTTTATTCAAAAATCTTGACTTTGAAACGGATTTAGCAATACTTGTCACAGACTCGTGGTGATTAAGCCAATTTTGATAGTCCCTTGTAGTGCATACTGATTGAGTGGAAGACCAAATATACTTATGGAAGCATTTTACACAGAACAGGTAGCCATAGTAAGTCCTCTGTTGTACAGGAACCTGGTGGCAGATATCTACAAAGCACGAGAAAAAGAATAGTGTTAAATAATTATATTATAAAACTAAATACTGAAAAAGCTTCATGTCCCCACATTGGGGGTACCCGGACAGGGAAGGTGTTAAAAATCAGAATCGATCGATTTTAGTATTGTTTCTAATTTACATTGCCTTCACTATATGCTGTAGCGCTAAATGCAAAATATACTTGGTATTATTTGATTAGGCATAGAATTAGAAACCAAAAACATACAACACACTGTTTTTCCGAATCTATACGCCGATTTCGTTTTTAATAAACGATGCGACGATTTTGTCCGGTGTTCAATTCCTGCCATTAGTAACCACCTATTTATGTGAGCTTTTTTGAAGATTTTTTGCAATTTTGTATATTTTTTGGAATTTTTAGTAGAAAAGTCACGTTTGATTTATTTTTGAATTTTTTGACATTAAAAACCACGGTGTACAAACAAATATACTTTATGCTTCTTTCTGTATGGCTAATTAGTTGTATAGGCTATACTCCTTTGTCTTTTCCGAAATGAGCATGCTGCAAAAAACAACAAACAATCAACTGACAACAACAAGCTTTGAAGTCGAATGGCTGGAGGTGTGGCTGTCTTTATGATAGAATTTGTTAGTAATAATTAAATATTTCCTTTATTTTATATGCTACGTAAATTCTGCGCAGTTAATCATTTAATTTTTCGATTTCAGTTGGCACCTTTATGTGATATAGATTGTAAGAAAAATTGTGACGACTGGGCGTCGACCTTTTTAATTCAAGCTAAATCGGAATAATCAAATATGTACGGGCGCAAAACTCCGTCAACTTACCGCTCTACGCCTTCGGTGTACTCGCATTACACTACCAAGTAAGTTTCTTGTGATAATATAGTTTAACATTTAGTACAGTATGTCAACTAGTTCAATGTTTATGTCGACAGCCAGTGTTGTGTTAAATTCTACTAATATAATAAATTAGCTAATGAACTAAAACAATTACTTTGCCCACCCGCGACCTTAAGATAGCTACGTTTATGTAATAAATGGGTGTTCATGCAGCTCCTCCACCTCCACACTGTACAAACACAGACAAATCACACAAACCCAACTATAACCACCACAAAACTACACTGACGTGTTACGAACTCAACCAGAGGCGCAGAACTACTCGGGCAGAGTACCGCAACAGTTCACTGTGCTACCAAATGTAATAACCCATGATATAAGGGGCCATCCATAAATTACGTCACACCAATTGTGTAGTTTTCAAAAAAATTGTACACAAATAAGGGATTAATTAAAAACAAAATTTAATTAATCATTTTTGTGTAACGGAGTTACCCATATACTTTGTATGACTAACTTTTGTTACACAAAAATAGTGATTGTGATTTTTGTTTTGATTAAGCCATTAACTATGTACAAATTTTTTGAAAACGATCCAATTTCGATCAATTTGGACCCCTCCCCCCCTTTGTCACACTTATTACTATGAAAATCGCCATTATTTTGTTCTAGTGTCACAGATCGCTTGACCCCCCCTAAATGTGTGACGTACTTTATACACGGCCCCTAAGCTTTATTTATTTATTCTTCAGGTCATCATCTAATCTTCGTTCAGCAAAATCAGTTCGATCGCTGCGGGTACCGTGGTACCAGAAACCTATCCTCCATGACGCATATGTCTTGGACCTCCAGAGGGGCTCTCTCTTGACAGCTTGCTTGTCTGTGGTAAGTCGGTGTTTCTCGTATTTCCAGAAAAAGTCAAAATATCTTTTATCAATTTTAGTCTATAAATAATACTTAGGAAGTTGAAGAATCTGCCACCGGTTTGGAAAACCCTGTTGAGAAAAGCCAGCGAGAAGCCTCTTGCCTGCACCTCTCCTTCCATCCAGGCCTTGTATGGCTGCCTTGTACGTGATTTTTGTGTGATTATTGTTTTAATTGTAATAAAAATTGTGACGCATGAACTCATGTATTTTATTTGTATGTATGTTTAAATTTACAAGAAGCAATTAAATACTTGCTGACCTCAAAAAATAGCTATTTTCGAGCAATAATGAATAATGATATGAAGTGATTATTATTGAAATTAGGTAGGCCTCATTACCCTCCGGTACTTTAGATGATGCTGGAGTTCAAAAGGTTAAAACGTTCACTTGTCTTTGTTGCAGTTGATTGCTCTGTTCACGTTTGCACAGAGTATATTTGACCTGTACTGCCTGGGCATGGCGGCCCCGGGCTCTGTGCATTACGGGTTCTACGCCTTCAGTTTCCAGTTTGTCTATGTTGGCAGCGCGCCTGGTATGTACGATAAAATAAGGGGCCATTAATTTCTTATGTTATGTAAGGCGATTTTTGCCTTCCAACGCATACTGCCAAAAACGCAAAAGGCCAATAAACGCTAAAGACCTCATTCGCGTAGTCCCAAACACGCAACATACCAAATACGTGATTTACCAAATTTTTATTACGCGTAATACCAAAAACGCAGATGTCCTATCTTAATTACGCAATGTACCATAAACGCAGATGGCCAAAACCTTACTAACAAGTTGGCTGCGAAACCATGTCATTTCCGCACGGTATGCGTCTTACTTAACGCCAAAAATCATGTCATCCCTCCTTCTGTGCGGGAGCTCTATATTGAGTTTAATTTGACGTAAAAAAGAGATAGTTATTATGTCTGTGCTTGGCTTTTCAGTCATGTCATGGAAATGAAAATAGTGTGATGGAAAACATAAGTAATTAGCTTCACTTACATCATTTTCAAAATTAACACTTACTTTACGTGATTGGCCAAACATTTATGTATGAGCCTTTTGCGTTTTTGGTATTTTACTAACTTGGTCATTCGCGAATTGAAGAATTTAAATACGTGATTAGCCAAAAATGTATGTATGCCTTTTGCGTTTTTGGCAGTATGCGACGGAAGGGATTAATGCTACGTTTTGACTCTCCCCATACTTTTAAACCTGGAATTGCCCTGGGAATACAGGCGTGATTTTATGTTTGCACCATTTTTAATGAAACATGTCTAAGATACCCAAGAAACCTGCTTTCAAATAAAAAAACCACATCCAAATCGGTTTACTCGTTTAAGAGATATGATGCCACAAACAGGCAGACACACACACACACACACACACAAATTGGTCAAATTTATAACACCCCTCTTTTTTGTTGGGGGTTAAAAAGTAAGAATCGGCCGATCACCTCCACCCCTGTTTAATCTAATACCTTTAAACGAGCAATTCTTGTATATATATATATAATCAGGATCTCGAAAACGGCTCCAACGATTTCGATGAAATTTGGTATGTGGGGGTTTTCGGGGATGAAAAACTGATCTAGCTATGTTTCATTTTCAGAAAATCGCTTTTACTCGTGTTTTCCGGCTATTTTTGTTTGCATTAGAATATAAAGCTAAATTTCGCCGACTTCGAGCAGATCATAATGGCACATTAGAAATCGGGTGGTCGCGGATTCAGCCGACCTCGGTTCGATACCACGTTTTTTTTCAAGATTTTTAGTTTTTTTTTTAAGTTTTTTTTTTTTATGAGAAACGTCAAGTTTCTTCTTTTGTGAGAAAAAGTTACTTTTTTGTGAGAAAAAGTTACTTTTTTGTTAGAAAAAGTATTATAGGGAACGTGCAGTAACTATAGGCGGCAGCACTAATGCGACAGAAGAGACACTATGCGGACAGTAAAACAAACTTATCAAGGTAAAACATTCAAATTGATGGCGCCCTTATGGCACCAGTTGGCAGCATCGTCTATGTGCACGTTCCCTATTGGGAGCACAGAACAGGAAAAGCCGGTTGTCTGTAAAGTCGGTTTACGGACGATAGTTTAACGTGACTCACCCCCCCTCCCCTCCGGTGTTTTTGTCAAATATCTTGAAAACGGTGCATCCTACGGCAAAATCAATGAAATTTTCATCCCCCCTTTAATATCCCCGCGCTCCCTCCCCCGCATCCCCTCCCCCGCTCTCACCCCCCCCCCCCCCCCCCACCCCTCCGGTGTATATAATCAGGATCTCGGAAACGGTTCCAACGATTTCGATGAAATTTGGTATTTGGGGGTTTTCGGGGATGAAAAATTGATCTAGCTTGGTCTTATCTCTGGAAAAATGCTTGGTGCCGAATTTCTGCCCGAGCAGAGCTCGGTCGCCCAGGTACTATTTATTACGTAAGAATCTAAAGGAAAAACATGAATACACGTTTGGTTTATTTTAATTTTTATTATTGAAAGAAACAAGTTTTTACCAACTTTTTTGTATGTAGGTAAAAAATAGATATTTATTTCTTGTTAATAACAAAGTTATTAATATTTACTTTGTATACTATTTTTGTGATCTTACGGTAGAACTATCAAGACCCTACTACCTTGTAAGAAAAAATAAGACATGACGCCCCTCCGCCCCCCCTAAATCGTCTTACTTAATAGATGAATGGCACCAAACAGCCAAGCCAGGTATTTTACCTAAGGTGTAGAGTTAGAAGCTTGGCTCGTCTTGGCAACATTTTACATAAAAAAAAATGTTTTCGTGGGATATTATTGACATGAAACAGTATATGTAAATCTAATATCTTTTTTTTTCAGTTCGCAACGTGTTGATAATATTCTCGCTCTTCTCATGGCTGGGTTCCGTGGCCGTGCTCGTCACGGGCATCATCTTAATCATCGCTTTGAGAAAGGTATAGCACTACGAAAATAATTATATGGCTTTTTAGCCTTGTAGGCGCCTCACGCGGTCATTCTTCTTATTAGACCCGGAATGAAAACAATGTATGATCTGATCATTCAAACCCTCGTTTTATTGTCATAAGGGCCCCATTTATTGGAGCATACTACCACAGAATCAAAAGCAGCTATTGAATACATATCTGACAAAGGATAGTAGGATGTAGTATTTTTAATGATTACTATATTAATTTATTTATTAAAGGATACAAGAAAATCAGATCCGCAGCGCAGGCTTTGTCAGGCAAACATATTACAATGGATATTGTGACTTATTACTAAACCCATAAGGTTGAATTTCGAAGTCAATGCACATGATTGCTAAATCGCCTCTATCTTATAGGGGACTTATAAGGGTCAAGTTAATTATGAGCACTCGCTCATAGTAGAAACGCGTGACGCGCCCACTAGACATTTCCGACCTTTTTCTTCTATTTCATGCTACTCATACACATTCATTAATCCATACACGTATCATTAATTCATGCCGCCCTGTAGCTAATAGTAAAGGATAAAAACCAGGTAAATCATCTCACATCATTTAGCTATTTACACGTTTGAGCATGTTAATGTAATACTTTTAGGGGCTGTTTCACAACTTAAAGTTCGGATTAGCTTAATCATAACCTTATTTGGCAGATGCAATTAAAATTTATGTTTTACAAGTCTTGATTAGCGTTAAGTGACGGATAAACTGTTCCTTAATTTAACCATCAGATCAGGTAGCTTTTAGCATTTTTATCCGTCACATAACTTTTTAATTTTTTAGTTTCTTTTTGTGGCCATGGTTGCAGAGCCCTTCAGCTGGTTTCAGAAAAATATATCAAAGTACTGTTAATTTTTTTAAAGAAAGAAGTCATACTAAATTACAAACAAGAATTTAAATATCTAGATTTGAATTTAAATATATAGGTACGCTGTTAGTACGTAAAAATAAATCCAAAATTCTGTAATATTTTTTAATTACAGACTTTTTTTTCAGTGGCACAATCGTTCGGTCTATCCGAACTTGTACATCGCCATTAAAAAAAGTTAACCTGTCAAATGGTTTGGCGCTACTTTACGTGGTATTTTTCTTTATTATTCTTCTATATAATTTTTTCGTGCGGCGTAATAAGATCGGGAATTTCACTCCCATGGCCATGAACGTGAATGCGGTTGCCTAGCTGTAAAAGCGTTGGACTTGCAATTGGGTTCGAGTCACTGCCAGACAACAAAGTACCTTTGTTTATTTTATTTTGTATTTATTTCGTTTGTTTCATAAAAAAAATAAACCCGGACAAGTGCGAGCCGAACTCGCGTAGAGAGGGTTCCATACGATAAATATTTTGATATATTTTTTTATTGTGCTTGCCCCATATTAAGACATTTATTTGCATTACACGTCTGTCTTGGGTCACCGACTTACATACATATCGTCACTACTTTGAAAAAAAGCTCGTATCTCAAAATCGATAATCTGGCTAATTGAACTTTACTGAGTGTGCAATAAAGTTCAGTTTGGTTTACATATTGATTTGAGATACCAGATTTTTTCAAAGTAGTGACGATATGTATGTCGGAGTATAGCCATAGATAGACCATGGCGCTACTTAACGCAAGTAACACATGACAGCCAAAAGTGTTGCTTCGGTAGTATCTTGGTACAGGCAGTGAAGCACTGAAGCGAGATTGAGACAGACGCATACCGAGGAACTGTCTTACGTTTAGTAGTGTCCATTAGCATAATTAATTTACAGTAGATAATTAAGACATTTAAAAGTAGCTTATAGTGTAATTAATAAGAAGCCCTAGTGAAAGACAATTAAAACTGTTATTTAAGATTACTGTGTTTGACAATATGAGTGATATCCAGCAAGAGAGACCTTCTCCGTCATGTATACCAAATTACAACTCGATCGTTTCAGAAGTTTCTGAGCAAACCGCCTTTTCACAAAAACTTATTTTAACAAGCAACTCGTTTTTTCAGGAACACGAAAAACGCATCGCCCCCTGGCTATACACATTCGGCGTGTTCATACTATTCCGCTTGGTAGCGTTCATATTCGCGGCGATAGTGAACGACATGATATTCGCATACAACATACTGATGTGCCTCTGTTGGATCGTCTTCTGTGTTGCCGGCGTGTACGGGTGGATACTGGTGTACAGTTTGTATCTCGAGCTATGCGATCTGACCAAGCTGGAGGACCTTGCTCATTTGAGGGTGAGTTTCCTTTAATCTTACTAATATTTATTTGTAGCATTTCATTTTCTGTGTTATTTTACCCTGGACTCATTTCGCCGCGATCGATGTTTGTTTGAGACTTCATTTAATTTGACGCGTTAACATAGATAGAATAGATAGATTTATTTATATCAGATTAAAAATTACATTTTCATCACACTTGCTCGTCAATGGTGTTATTCCATGCCTATATACTAAATGTCAAAGGCCTAATTTGTTCTTAAGGGAGTTATAGATTTACGTACAGTTTTTCTACCCAAGGGAGTTCTAACTTTAGTTTTAAAATTTGCAAACAAGTCATTTCAGACTAAGGAGGTTTCAAGCCAGCCAACGTTTTATTTATTATCTTTAAAACTTAGCTATAACCCAAATTTTACAACACAAAACTTATCTAAGCTTCGTGAAAATTCGTTATTTTTATATTTTAAATTTATATCAAATAGTTTTGCAATAATTTGAGTAAAAATATTTTTTTAAACATGTTGGCAGAATCTGGACGTATGACCTTTCGAATTCTAAACTAAAAACAGTTTACATTATCTATGGTAGGTGACTCGAAAAAAGTGACAATCTGTATTGGCGGGTAGCCATTATTTTATTCAATTTAAGTGTTTAGAAACAAATTAATTTTATTTTTGGTTTTTTTTTCTCGCAATGTGATGAAAATCATTGTGTGTATCACGGGCAGTAAGGGGATTACAAACTCGAGTCATTAAAAGCCCTCCGCCTTCGGCGTCGGGCTTCTAATAGACTCTCATTAGTAATCCCCTACTTACGGCCCTAGATGCACAGTGTACTATTATATTGTGCATTTTAAATGTTATAAATATAAAATGTCACAAAGATAGTAATATAAAAAAATAATAAATAAAAAAATCAAAAAACCCGCCTGCAGAAATTCAAAATTTAACGCAACGATAAAATGCAGTCGGAGGCATGCATGAAGTGACATTAAATCCCATGCAGCCACTGACTCCCATGCCTCCGACAGCATTTTATCGTTGCATTAAATTTTGAAAGATTGCCATCGACGTGTTTTAAATTTTATTGTTAATGAACATTTTATCTTGTTTCCACCTTTTCAGTATATCTGCACGCGGGTTTTTTGATTTTTAAATTTATTATTTTATTTACACCGCAGCAGGCGGGTTTTTAGTTTTTTTAAATACTTCTTTTATTTCTTGTTTTTTAGTGTAACCTCCTGAGACCCAGATAAATTATTAAGTATTTGAAATCCGTTGCTATTTAGTTAAAGTTCAAAACCAATTTTGAAATATGTAGGTACTTAATTTTCCACATGGGTTTCATAGAGAAAATTATTGCTCAAAGATATCTTAGTAAGTAGGTAGTACGTCGTCGTTTTAATGCATTGATTGTCAATTTACTATTCCAAGTTAAATTTAAACACATAACTTGTATATATTTTTGTAATGTCTTTTAAAATCCCTTTATTTTGATACCCTACTCGATAGGTTTGAATAAAAAAAATTTTTTGAAGACTCACAATTTGGCGCCAAAAATCCGCCACTTTAATTTTTCAAGAATTTCATGTATCCAGTGTTACTCGCGTTATTAAGACGAATCTAATGACGTATCATTTATCAAAATTGGTTCAGCCATTGTGTAGTTACGAGAGGACATAGGAATGGACATACATACTTACATACATACATACGTACGGGTCAAACACATAACCCTTCCTTCTTCGCAGTCGGGTAAAAACAATAAAAGTGTAATAAAACAAAAATGTCAATAAAAATATTAAATCACATAATGTGTGAATGTCAAAGAAATTTAAAAATAGAACATAAAATGTTAAATAAATAATATTAAATCACATAATGTGAAGATGTCATAAGAACAAATAATTAATAAATAAATAATAATAAAGTGCATGGACATCTCGGGGCGATAATCGCGTGAGCGCGCGCGCGCGCGGGTATGTTAATAACATCAAACGATCAAACACTGCTCACGCGATTATCGCCCCGAGATGTCCATGCACTTTTGCAGCCCATCGTACCTAACCAAAATTAAGAAATTGTTAACAGGGAGTTAAAATTTATCCGTTTGGTTACGCACTTTTTCAAGCCTTTGCAATAAAAAAAAATGTAACAGACCAAACAATTCTTCACGTCTTGTTAAACATTGTTAAACTTGTCCGATTTGTTACTTTTTTTTATTGTAAAGGCTTGAAAAAGTGCGTAACCAAACGGACTAATTTTAACTCCCTGTTAACAATTTCTTAATTGGGTACTACGAAAAATAGAAATGTCCATTGTCACATTGTAATTTAATTTTAATGTTATTTCTGAGCTCACGGCCTCTTGGGCCGGAGGCCTCTAGGGTCGGGGGCCCGTGGCATTTAGCCAGCCCTGCCGCCCTATAGTTGCAAAGCTATAGTTAAATACATGATCGAGGTGAAATGCGATTCGGCGAAACGCTACAAGGAATTTATGCTTTTAAAATAAAGTACTAACAAACGAAAATATTGCTCATTACAGATGGGTACAATGGCATCGTTGAACGCGTCGCTTGCCGGGTCCCGACCAACCACACCCCACAGTGCGGTGTCCACCATGCCCGCGTCGCACATATGATGCCAGACGGAGACAGACAAGGGCAAGAGCGAGGTAGATGACACAGATAACGAGACTACGCCCCTGCCGGTAGAGAGGTTCGAGACGCCTGTCTAATTGAGTTAGGAACACAGAACTGACAATAGATTAATGAATGCCTATGTACCTACATATAGCTATTCGTATAGTATGTTCCAGTTAAAATGACGAAAATACACTTAACACACACTTCTTTTGTTGCTGAATATGAAAGGAAAAGATAACAAAGAGACGTAATAAAACTGACCGAAGTATGGCCTACCGACCGATACACCTGCATAATAATTGTTTTACAACCCCACTTGAAGATAACAATTAAACAATAGATGTTGGTTTTAAGTACTTTTCGTCATCTTAACTGGAACATACTATACTCGCTTGCTTTTTTGCATTTACTGTCATTTGTTGACAAGTGATTTCAAACACTGTCACTATTGTCTTAAGGATAAAATTGGAATGAAATAAATAAATTGGCAACCATAATTACTCAAAGCAATTGAGTATACAGGGTGGAAACGATAAGTGATCTCACTCGATTATTTCTAAACTATACAAGATATCGAAAAACTGGTTACTGATCCGAAAGTGCTTCACGAGCTCTATCAAATAGAATCAACACAGAATAAACTGGATCTATCAGAAAATTCAATGTTTCCAGCTTCCATACTAGTACAGCCACTTCGAACAATATTACATGTGTTAAAAAAAATAATTAAATAATAAACTCGTAAATTACATTCTTATTTAAAATTATTTATGGAAAACATTGGTTTTAGGCTTAACTTGCTATGGTCAGGAGGGTTTAGGTATGTTCGGCCGGCGCGCCTCCCGGGCAGGCGTATGGCAGTAGGTTGTCGCTCGGCTTTCGGTTCCCACGGTAGCCGCGTCGCGCGTATTTAATCATCTTCCTTTTCTGTGATTTTTGCAACAAACAATGACTTCTAAACGATCTTATAATCCGTATGAAAGATACTGTTGCGTTTAAAGGAAGTTTACTGAATTAATACACACTGTTATTTTCTTGATTTATATACCTACCTAAATATCGGCGAGTGAGAACCCTGTGCTCTTGGTTTCGGTCCTGCGGTGCCCAACGGAATATGAACGCTCGTATCACACGATAAGTTTCAATTTAGCGTGCAAGCAGTTAACGGTCGTAAGAGTAGGCGATTTTTTATACAAAGTTGACGTTTGTTTGAGAGTGATCCTTCTGTACGATAGTACTATTAGTTATTCTGTGCTATGGTATTATTAAGAGATGAGTGCCATAATGTGGTGTGGTGTGGTGTATGGGAAACATTGAATTTTCGGATATATTCAGTTTATTCTGTAACCTATTATTGATACCGTTGGATAGAGCTCGTGAAGCACTTTCGGATCAGTAACCAGTTTTTCGATATCTTATATAGTTTAGAAATAATCGAGTGAGATCACTTATCGTTTCCACCCTGTATAGGTATATGTATAATTATATATTATACGTACGGTGATTTTTAATCGATGGTCAGGAGTTGAAATACTAATCCCTGGCCAAAATGGAATTTAATAGATGAGGTTTCAAGCAATTAAGTCTCTGTTCAACCAAATAAGTTTTTGTTTAAACTACTACCAGTTTAGTCCTACTATCTAAATTAGCCCAAACTCGATGCGGTCGTATCGTTTTATTACAGAGTTCCTATGGCCGCCTTCCAGCTCCATCATCAGATCAGCTGCATGCCATAATAATATTGCATTGTCATCCGATTTACGCATGCATGCAAAATTTCAGCACAATCGGAAAGCGGGAAGTGGGTCGAATTTAACTTGCAAGATTTCACCCGTAAATAAATAGATACATAATATATTGCAAGTTAATAAAAAGCTTGTAAAAAAAAGTTGTTAAAACTTCCTCCATCCACTGAATGCATGGTCATCTTACATTTGGTGGAGTAGTTTTGTCAAAGTGTCATCGCTTTGCAAATTTGATAGGTCTCACGTCAAAGTTTGTTTAAGAAACCGAATTGTCAAAGAGGTTTTAAGCTCATAGGGGCATTTCTATTTTATAGAAGTTTTATTTCGTGTAACTGCGACTTAAACGTATTCCCCACCGAATACTGATCTAGAAAAGTGTTATCCTGGTCACCGATTAAAAAACATCGTGTTTATACAGCGTGCCAGTAAATTAGGTACAGTCGGCAACAAAAATATGAATACACCCAAAAAGTACCAAAAATATGCATCCACGACTATTACCAGGGCATAAAGGCGTGTACACATATTTGTGGTACTTTAAGTGTATTCATATTTTTGTTGCTGACTGTACCAGTATTTCTATGGCTTAATCCACTCGTCAAATCAAGTCACTTTTACTCTAACAACTTTTTAAAATTTGTTAAAAATCTCTCGATTTTTCCATTACTTAGGCTTGATTTCCTCCTACGCTGACGTCGGTCGCTGACGTCGGTCGAGCGTACCGTCGGTCGCGTATGACAAACGCGCGGCCATCAGCGTCGCCGTGCGGTGCCCCATAGAATATTGTGTTTATTCGTACGCGCGACCGACGTCAGCGGGGTCAGCTTCGCACTGAGCGCGCGATAGTGGTGTATAGCGCGTCAGCGCACTGACGCGCGAGCCGCGGACGAGCGAGACCGACGCGCGCCATCAGCGGCGCGTAGCAATAAATCTGCCGCGGACGTCAGCGTCGCTGTGCGATGGCCCATAGAGTATTGTGTATATTCGTACGCGCGACCGACGTCAGCGACCGATGTCAGCGTAGGAGGAAATCAAGCCTAAAGCAGTAATCCGTTTGGATGGATATGTACAAAAATTAGAGATTTTTTTTAAATTTTGAAAAATTGACTCAGTGAAAGTAACTTGTTCTGATGAGTAAGTTACGCCCTGGAAATATTGGTATCTAATTTATTAGCACATTATATTGGTCTAAGAGCCGTCGAAGATCGACCTTCACCGATCTGTTAACTCGATGAGACATATTTTTTATCAAATATAATTTATAAACAAATATGCCTATGATAACTTGCCTATCGAAAAGTGTTCATAGCTATTTTTTTTTTGTTTTATTGTGGAGTGCCTTTATCCATCTTCCAGCTCCATCATCAGACCCTGGTTACCATCTGGGATCAAAGTACTCGTCAAGACGAATCAAACGAGTCCAAACTCGATGGGGTTGTGTCGTGTTATTGTGGAGTGCCTTTGGCCATACTGCATTAATGAAATTACGATGATGATGGAGCTGATAATGGAGCTGGAAGATGGCTAAAGGCACTCCACAAAAAAAAAACAAAAAAAAAAATCTATGAACACTTTTCGATAGGCAAGTTATCATAGGCATATTTGTGTATAAATTATATTTAATAAAAATATGTCGCATCGAGTTATCAGATCGGTGAAGATCGATCTTCCACGTCTCCTCTACTATATACATTACGTAAAAAATCTCAATACCTTTTCATTTAATTTTAAATATCTCATAAGCTTGCGTATTTTCCGTGACAAGAATTAGGTAGTTGACTGTCGCAAAAACGGTATCTCACACATCTGTTAGATATTATATCAGAAACTTATAATAAGAGAGTTGTGACACTTTGGTTTAGAGTAAGGCAAAGTCTATAGCATCTCGCTATCTGGCAGATAACGTTCGAATCTATTAGATATTATATCAGGAGCTTAATTAGTATAAGTAAAGCCCTTATTTGTTATAAGAAATCCGTCCAATGGTTCTAAATGGCCATTAAGTAATTGGTAAATAGATTTAAGTTTAATTTTATATGTACCATTATTTATAAGAATAAGTATCTATGGCATTTATATTTTACAAATTCTACGCAATGTCACGATGGAAATCGGTCAAGCGTGAGTCGGTCTTAGGGGTAGAGTTAACAGGTTCCCTATTTTGGACTATTTGAATCCATAAAGTATTATTAGTATTACAACTTAAATAACTATCAAGATTGGTTTTTGGAGTATTTTGTATTTTTATTTTTCAACTCCAATTTTTTTAGACCAGTGGTGGTGTAGGGGTTTAGCACGCAGCACGGAATGCTGAGGACCTGGGTTCGATTCCCAGAGCTGGTCTTTTTTTTGGTTTTTCTGTGCATCCATGTTTCAGTTTGTATTTAGTATGATATATATGAAATAACTATGTTAGTACTTAAATGATGAGACAACCAGTGTCTGACTAGCCCACTGTCCCATGTCTCAGCGCCTGTCGGTCAGGAGACTATGTGTTTGAACACGTCCCCGTAGTAATAATTACATTAAACGCTCTTAGAGTCATGAGGCACATGTGGCTCATGGGGTACCATTAGTCACCAGTGCCTCATGGGATAGGGAACCTGTTAAAATTAAAGATTGTGTCATCTATTATACATTTTTGCCCTGGACTGTACAGTGCGTCCGACTTGTTTATTTGAACATTCTAAAGACAACTAATTTAACAATTGTGGTGTAACTGTTATTTTAATAGAATTAAAGAATGAATCTCGTTATTTTTTATATTTTTACTAAAAATGTCATCATAAATTTGAAAATGTTTATGTAATTGTAATAAAATAGCTGAATTTGTGAAAGGTGTGTTTGTTACACTTACTGGCTAAATTCAACAACGTAAATGAAAACTATTATGTAAGTTTCAAATTCTGGAATTTTAGTTTAGAAGAGGCGTGGGGCGGGGGCGCGTCGCAGTTCGCGTCGTTTGTCCGCAGGCCGCGTCTCCGCCCCGTCTCTTCTGTCTGCTTTGGATCGCGACGCTTCTATACATTTACTATGAAAGCTGATTCGGCGCCGCGACTGCGACGCGCCCCCGCCCCACGTCTCGAGCGCCACTCGTGCATAAAATACCAGGTTTTCCAAAATACTACATTTATTACCTATTTATCACATTCATCGAAAGTGCCTTTGGATATTTTTTTACCCCTATACCCTGTCTATTTAACAGAGTTAGCAAGGCGTTCTCTCTGTTGCACTTTTGTATGCAAATGAAAGAAACAAGAAACTGTCAGTGGGCGTCAACAATCGCACGTCGATGGCGGGCTCGGCTTGCATGCCGTTTGTTGGAATATTCGTATTATTTCTCGTGATTTTTTGGTTTTTCTCGTGGCACCTCAAATAATTAAATGTCATGTTTATTCATCTATTAATCATAATTATGCAATTTAAAGTAGTAGATAATAATATTTAAATATTTGCCCTGCAGTGGGACGTATGTGCCGGTGCATCGTCCTAATCGCTGACCAATTACGTGCATTCTCTGTTTTTCTAGTACTAACTCTGTTAAATAGGCAGAGTATAGACAGTTTTGAACATTTCAATATAAGCATATTTCTACACTAAGTCAAAACATCAAATTTGGTTAGGGATAATGAGTATCCTAAGACTTTTTAGGGTTCCGGAGTCAAAATGGCAAAAACGGAACCCTTATTAGAACACTGGCCGGATATCCGTTGCATCTCTAGTTTAACCCTTAACCTTTTCAACCCCAACGACACTTATAGGTGTCACAAAGTACATTGTCAAAGTGATCTTGACACAATGACGTAAGATTCAAAGCAGGTTTACGTTTTGTCGAGACGTGGCGTTGAAAGGGTTAATAAGATAGAGGCGATTGAGTTGGAAATTCAACCTTCCATTGTAATTATTGAAAATAAGACTAGCTTTAAAAATATCCTTTGTCAGGTGTGTCGATTGCTGCTTTTGATTCTGTGGTAGTGTGCTCCAACAAATGGCCTTAGTAACACATTGAGTGCTAACTGCGTAATATTGCGTAGTAGTCGATAATGGCCGAGGCCACGCGTGCGTATACGTAGCATTGCGTAAACTGGCATCCATGGGGTAGTTTTTCTAATGCCAGCTATGCATTAAGGGGGTACCGTGTTTTAGCGCATTAATTGCATTCATTGCTAGCAATGCTAAAGTCCTGAAATTCATAAAGTAAGATATTTGAGGATTCACTCTAGCGACCAGTTTTTTTCGAAACACGATTACTTGTAGTTCGCTCGATAGAAAAAAATCCAAAGTCGTCTCTAAAAAATAAATTAAACTCGTAGTACGACGCTAATACTGCGGGGAAAGTTATGACTTTTTGAATGTTAATAAAACAAGATGTTTTCTAGGGCGTAGTTTTGCTACATTTTTAAAATATGTATTTGTTTTAGTAATATGTTGAAAATACCCAAAAACACGCGCAGTCCAGCCAACCTATCTTAGCGGCCCCACGCCCGAAATCGCCCACCCAAAATCGATTAGCGCGAAAAACTCGGTACCCCCTTAATGCGTATTCATTTAGACTCTCACGTTCGGCACTCAATGGGTTAAGCGTTAAATATGACAGCGGCAGTAGGAGAGTTACGAAAACGCATAATATGCGTTCCTGGCAGTGAATGTGTTGGTCTGCCTGTAAGAGATGTGTAGTTATTGTACTAGAACTGCATTTCTTGCTGTAAAGAAATGATTGTGCCTTGACGACTGCCTTAATGTATGTAGCGCACATTTTTATAATAAATTTTTTTAAACATAATTTGTTTTCGTTTTAATATGTACTTAATTAGTCATTTATTTGTAGTTGTTGATATTTATGGGCGGTGGTGATCATATTCCATCGGATGACCCTCTTGCTCGTTCGCCTCCCTCTCATAATAAAAAAAATCTTTTTAACCCCCGACAAAAAGAGGGGTGTTGTTTGACCGCTGTTTGAACCGATTTACATGCGGTTTTTTTAAATTTGAAATCTGGTTTCTTGGCGATGGTTCTTAGACATGTTTCATCAAAATTATTCAGCCGTTTCAAGGTTATCAGCTCTTTTGTTAGCTGCGGAAGGAATCTTAGACGCATGATAGGCATTTACTTTATTTTCAAACATATGTGTGACCAAATTGCGCTGGTGGTTTTCTTTTGTGTCGGGGTTAAAAATAAGAAAACGCATGAAAATTTAAAGAAATATATATTTCTTCGCATTCAACAAACAGTTAACACGGACAGTAATTTGCAGCAAATATTAAAACCGGCCAAGTGCGAGTCGGACTCGCGCACGAAGGGTTCCGTACGGTTATCTATAAAAAAATTGCGGTTTACGATTTATGACTTATTAAAAAAAACTATTTACTAGATCTCGTTCAAACCAATTTTCGGTGGAAGTTTACATGGTAATGTACATCATATGTTTTTTTTAGTTTTATCATTCCCTTATTTTAGAAGTTACATGGGGGGGACACACATTTTACCACTTCGGAAGTGTCTATCGCGCAAACTATTCAGTTTAGAAAAAAAATGATATTAGAAACCTCAATATCATTTTTGAAGACCTATTCATAGATAGGTAATATGAAAAAAACAATAAATTATGGGAAATGCGGTTCACAGAATGTATCTACTTACCAAGTTTCAACAGCATAGTTTTTATAGTTTCAGAAAAAAGTGGCTGTGACATACGGACGGACAGACATGACGAATCCATAAGGAATTTATTGAATCAGGCGTTACTTTGCGGAGGTCCATATTAATGAACTAAAACAATTACTTTGCTCACCCGCGACCTTACAATAGTTACGTTTATGCAAGAAATGTGTGTTCATGCAGTTCCTCCACCTCCACACTGTACGAACACACACAAATCACATAAACACAACCATCAACACCACCAAGCTACACTCGGACCCCCAGAGTGTGTTGGGTCAGTTCTATGTAAAAAATATAACCATAAATTAAAAAAAAAAAAACAACGGGTTGCACTCCGGGAGTGCCGGCAGAAGTGAAAACTTGAACATTAACGTTGTGCCGTCTTACGAATTTTCGAACAGGGTCACGTGTCCTGGCGCGATTTATTACCCATCCCAAAAAGTGCACAACTGCACAGCGCCGCTAAAGAAGTTTTCATTTCAAAAATTAAAAACCCCCAACGCAATTTGGTCACATATATGTTTGAAAATAAAGTAAATGCCCATTATGCGTCTAAGATCCCTTCCGCAGCTAAGAGCTGATAAATTTGAACCGGGTGAAATAATTTTGATGAAACATGTCTAAGAATCATCGCCAAGAAACCTACACAGACAGACAGACGGACAGACATGGCGAAACTATAAGGGTACCTAGTTGACTACGGAACCCTAAAAACCGCATCCAAATCGGGTCACCTGTTTAAGAACTATGAAACAAAGAAAGAATAATCCATATAAATAAAAAGTACCTGGGCGACCGAGCTCTGCTCGGGCAGAAACTCGGTACCAAGCGTTTTCCCAGAGATAAGACCAAGCTAGATCAATTTTTCATCCCCGAAAACTCCCAAATACCAAATTTCATCGAAATCGTTGGAACCGTTTCCGAGATCCTGATTATATACACCGGAGGGGTGGGGGGGGGGGGGTTGAGAGGGGGGGGAGGGGATGCGGGGGAGGGAGCGCGGGGGCATTAAAGGGGGGATGAAAATTTCATTGATTTTGCCGTAGGATGCACCGTTTTCAAGATATTTGACAAAAACACCGGAGGTTGGGTGAGTCACGTTAAACTATCGTCCGTAAACCGACTTTACAGACAACCGGCTTTTCCTGTTCTGTGCTCCCAATAGGGAACGTGCACATAGACGGTGCTGCCAACTGGTGCCATAAGGGTGCCATCAATTTGAATGTTTTACCTTGATAAGTTTGTTTTACTGTCCGCATAGTGTCTCTTCTGTCGCATTAGTGCTGCCGCCTATAGTTACTGCACGTTCCCTATAATACTTTTTCTAACAAAAAAATAACTTTTTCTCACAAAAGAAGAAACTTGACGTTTTCTCATAAAAAATAAACTTAAAAAAAAAACTAAAAATCTTGAAAAAAAACGTGGTATCGAACCGAGGTCGGCTGGATCCGCAACCACCCGATTTTTAATGTGCCATTATGATCTGCTCGAAGTCGGCGAAATTTAGCTTTATATTCTAATGCAAACAAAAATAGCCGGAAAACACGAGTAAAAGCGATTTTCTGAAAATGAAACATAGCTAGATCAGTTTTTCATCCCCGAAAACCCCCACATACCAAATTTCATCGAAATCGTTGGAGCCGTTTCCGAGATCCTGATTATATATATACATATATATATATACATATATACAAGAATTGCTCGTTTAAAGGTATTAGATGAATCACCGAAATGTTTGAACGCGCATAACTTCCGATTGACTGCACCAATTCTTTTTTTGATGCGTTTGTCAGGAGAAGGTTCTTATGATAGAAAAAATAGAACGGGGGCGAAGCCGCGGGCATCAGCTAGTAAAGAATATTTGTATTGTATTATGCCACAGACACACACACACACACACACACATACACACATACACACACACAGCGGTCAAACTTATAACACCCCTCTTTTTGTGTTGGGGGTTAAAAATAAGAAAACGCATGAAAATTTAAAGAAATATATATTTCTTGACATTCAACAGTTAACACGGACAGTAATTTCCTACAAATTTTAAAAATTACATTGAAATACAATTTTCAAATCCCAGCAGCATAATTGTTTAAAAAAATACTTTTTAATATACAGGGTGTTCCAAAAGACATTGATAACCTGGTACAGGGCAGTTCTGTATGTATATGAAAAAATTGAAAATCCAATGTCACTTAAGCGACAATAGAGTCACGTAACATATCACATTCAGTGTTAGATATTTTCGAAAAAAAAATGTCTATTATCGGTTAACTAAGTGACAGAATTGTTTTTCTATTTTTTTCTAGAACTTGGCCCCTAAACTGGTTATTGTTTTGTTTTTTGGGACAACCTGTAGGTATATGACAAGAAAACATCCATTTTAATCAACAAGTATAAAGTTTACCATAAGCAAAAAAAAAATTCAATCTTAAAAAAACATTATAGGTAGACATCTTTTTATTGCGGTAATGGTAATAAGGCCAACTACCATTATTAAATATATAAACCATTATTTAAATATTTCTGGTTATTTGAGATCCCAAAACATAGCATAACTATTAAGGTATTTATGCAAAGCAAGCCTCATTACCTTGCTACACATAATATTTGTTTTATTGTAATTTTTGTTTATATTGTATAGGAAAATGTCCTTTAACTTTTTAACCGCCGTAGTCTGATATAGAAGAAACACAATTTCCAGCTCATTTTGCCGCAGTCTGATAAATAATACCAAGTTTTGATTAGTATTTTAAAGGATGTTCTTGAATTGAAAATGTCAGGTTTCCAGGGCTATGGCTTGTTTTTTTTTTATTGGAGTCTAGGAATTATTCGTTAATAACCAATTTAAACGATTGTTCTATACATACATAATTATTAGAACTATCTAATTAGCTTCATACTCCATTAAATTTTACATACAATTTATAAAATACATGATATATCAATGAAATACAGACTTAGGAATTTCTTTTCTTTTTATGGTATTACGGAATTAAAAAACTAATAATATCTGCTTACATCGCACATTAAACATATCTCTGAACATACATTGGAAAAATAAAAATATACAGACGAATTTGTCAGTGGTCAAACCCAAATCACAGTGCCCTGACGTAAAACCATTACACCAAAGTGCGCCCTACTAACTCGTTCGAAAAACCCCAACAAATTTAGAAAAAAACTTTTTTTTTGAACAAACGTATCATACTACTAAAAATATAAAAAAAAAGATTATGATTCATCTGTATATTTTAAGACCTAAAATAATATCATAGTACCACATCGAGAGTCCCTTTATACATGCTTATATTTACGTAAAAGTATAAATAAAAAAACCCGATCGCTAAACTCACTGGAAATGATACCAAGATCAAAAACTTACAAGTAAAGAAAATAAAATACCATAAAAATAAACAATCAAACATGTGACAACAGACACTAGAATTGATTTTTATCTACAGTGTCCCAAAACTCAACGATGACCTGGGACGAGGTCGGTCAAGTTGTACCATTTCTGGAAAAAATAAGAAAAAATTATCACTTTTAGTATTAGATATATTTTTAACCCCCGACACAAAAAGAGGGGTGTTATAAGATTGACCGCTGTGTGTCCGTGTGCGTCTATGGCATCATAGCTCTTGAACGGGTGAACAAATTCGGATGCGGTTTTTTTATTTGAAAGCAGGTTTCTTGGCGATGGTTCTTAGACATGGTTCATCAAAACTGGTTTAGCCGTTTCAAAGTTATCATCAGCTCTTTTGTTAGCTTTATTTACTTTATTTTCAAAATATGTGTGATCAAATTGCGTCGAGGGTTTTTGAAACATTTAATTTATCGAAAAAAATGTGTCATGAATTTTTTATTTTCAGAACTGTTATTATTTGCCCTCTTCGCGGTACCAGGTTATGGTTAAGTTTTGGGACACCCTGTGTGTAATGAAAACTACAGTACGTTTCAAAACGTACGATACATCTACAAATTACTTCGACGGTAGACTTTTTAGGTCATATTTGAAATATAATTTCGTCTGCGACTTTTCCCAGGTTATAGAAAGTCTACTTAGGACATTATTAAATTTGTTAGCCTTCTATCCGTATTCCTACCAAACATGGCTTACTAACAAACCCTGTCACGAAGGACCTTTCTTAACCTTTTGACCGCCACAAAATAAACGAAGTGACGTGCTCTGTACGACACGGAACAAACCGTCTAGTCGATATATAGGGATTATTTCCATTGTAGAAGGATTTATTTCGAGTTGAATGTTGGTCATGTTTTGATGACGTTGGATGACTGAATGACTGTGGCGGTCAAGAGGTTAAAAGGTGCATTTCCTTTAAAATCTACACTTGCCCAATAAGATTTCCCAAATACGTTCAAAAACGTAGGTACATTTTCCCAAAATGTATCTATTCAATCTGAAATAGCAAGCTTTCCGAAATTAGTCTTTCTCAAAACACAATGGGAGATATTAAACGCGGAATTTTTAAAACAAAAGAATGCAATAAAATGGTGAAATTACCCTGCATTAAAAACAATTTAGAAAAGTAAACTTTCTAGGTAGGCAACGTGAAATGTAACAAATAAAGAAATTTAAAAAGTTCACCTATTGAGAAGTGCGCTTTTCGCAAGGAATTTCTATTTATTCAAGTGCTAGAAATTTTACAAATTTCCTGTGACAAATGTGGGCATTGACAGTTTTTTTTTTAACAGAAGATTAAGCCCAATACCATTTTCTTTTAAGTGCTTTGTGGATACACCAAATGCCCTAAAAACAAAACATACAGACATACAAAAAAGAGTAAAAACACGGGAGAAAGTAATTAATTTTAATTTTTTATACAGATTTTTTGCCATGATCATTGAGATTGGTCAGCGTCGCGCGATTTCTACTCTTATTGTATGACTATAGAGACAAACAGCTTTATAACAATAGAGATTGTGACTGGTAACACCAACAATTAAAAATAAAAACATACAAAATATTCTTTAACGCAAAATGCATGATAACACTTCAGCACTAAGCACGATTCATTACTTATTTAACATTATTTATATTTTGAAATGATCGCACTACACTTCGCCATATTCATCGGTATATCCGCGAGCGTGAAAGATATATCTATATCGTTTATCACGCGAGTACCGTAAACTGGGGTTACTTTGAAATGCGGGGCTACTTTAGAAAACAGTTTTTTACGACGTGTCCTTATTTTTTTAAATCACCTAACTTTTTACGTCATTTGCTCAATCGAGCTATGAATATTTGCGTTTTTATAACCATTTTAAACCTATCAAAGTAGCCCCAAAATTTCCTAAAGTAACCCCAGTTTACCGGTAACAGAGATTGCCATGACTGAAACGCAATTAAGAGTCTACCACGTGGTAGTTCCAATTTTCCGGAATGGATTTTTATAAATATTAACCCCTAACAGACCGGTTTCTAGACAAAAAAACCCCTAACCCTAGATTTTCGTCGTAAATGTATCTTTATTTAGTAAGTTTTTCAAAAAATATGGCTCTGTCCATCAGGGGATATTTGTGTCGGTGTCTAAGTTTATTTTGCCGCCGTTCGGTAAAAAAATCTAGAAAATAAAAAATGAGACGTAATGGTGGATGAACGATGATCGACTTTCCGAATAAGTCTATATTTGAATACAAGAGCTCGTTATATGATATTATAGACAAACTCCGACTGCTTCAACCAAGGTACTCTGTCAAAATTTTAGAACTGCACTGCATTGTGGTAATATGTAGCGAAGTATAGTGCCAGCAGATTGAGTATAATAAAAACACAGTAGATTCTTTCATACAAAACACAAGGCTCATTAGCCACGTTTTCTTACACTGTCACCCGAAGTGCAAAAAACTAGATATATACTATAGGTACAGTCAACGCCATAAATAAGTGATCATTTATGTACCTTGTCGCTTTCAGTCGTTACATGACTTCGTATGACTTTTCAAACACAACTTTAAAGTGACAAGGTACAAAAGTGATCACTTATTTATGACGTTGACCCTACTACATACACATACATGTACTATAGGTATCAAACTTGAAACGCTAACTATAGTCCAACATAAGATAAATACCCTAGTGTTCGACACTTTTATTCCAATAATCGACACCCTGCTTGTCGCCTTTATTGCTGCGAATTAAGATTGAAAGTGTCAGCTATTGGGGCAGCATCGGGCACTGGGGTATTTACCTTACCGTATGGACAGCGTAATTGCAATCTCACCGACGATGTACAAAAATTCAGTTTATGAAAAACCTATAAAGGGATATTCAGACAAGCTGAAGGAGCCATATGCCGAAATAACCTGGATTAATATTAAGACACACTGTAAAAACAATAAACGACATATCTAAATTCATTGGTATTATAAATGCTGGTGTGGTATACAAGTGATTAGCTCTCCAAACCGTGTTGCTTGCGCTTTATGCGGGCGTATGGGCCTATGTCGGGGTCCATTACGAAGTCGTAGAGTACTGCCGTCCAACTCGTATGCTGCGGGAGGTCGTTATAAAACTCTGGTGCGATCCGCTTTACCTGAAATAAAAGTATGTAATGGTACTACAAAGGATGATATAGACTGGATTGGCAGTCGCCATAGTACGGATCGGCCGCGGTTTTTGTAGTTCGATTATTAAATCTAGATGGCGCTGAAAAGCCAGAGGCTTTGAAGGCAAAATAATAAGACTACAGATGTTTCATATTACTACAAATGTATTATTTTTCAAATGCATAATAATACATTTGCAGTAATATCAAGGATGATATGGGTCAGAATCAGAGAGGTGAGCATTTTAGGTTTTCAAATATCTGAGAAATTAAGTTTTCTTTTGAAGAAAACTAACAAGTGGAGTCTGTTGTGTCATTTGTTATGAACCTTTTCTGTGAAGAGGCACGCACAAAAATATATATTTTAGAAATTATACCAGTTAATAAGAATAATGCCAGGGCTAAAAGTCATTTCGGGAACACTTTTAAATATTATTTTAATAATAATATAACCAACGAATTTAAGATTCACCTTCAAGAAATTGTAATTAACCTGTTCCTTAATCGTAAAATGTTGTTATTCTGTATATTTTTATAATTAAAACACTTATTTTTCAAATTACTCTTCATAAATTTTCAATTGGTGTAAATTTCGCTCCAAAATTTCAATTTACTGTATACATTTTTGCACTACGATAAATATTAATAATATAAATACAAAAGTTTAAACGTTATTTCTTGTTGTATATGTAGGATTTAACTATAGCATTACTTATTAGTGATTTATTTGCCGTTTTTGTGATGTTCCCGAAAATGATGGGAGTGTTCCCAAAATGACAATGAGGTTCTCTAAATGAACGCAACGTCCAGTTTTTAGCATATTTTATGCATGAAATTAATATACATTTACAGTATTATATACCTTTATTTGTACTTAAGGAATGAGGAACATGAGTATCAAAATTTTAACTTCAAATCTAATAATAATAAACTTTGTAGTTTCAATCAACAAACATTACGTCCGGAACAACTGCTAAATGCACACTATTTTAGTTGGGTTGTCAAAGCCGCGCCAAATAATAAACGTTTACAAACTTCCGGAGTAACTTGTTAATTCATCAACTTTGCGAGTAGGCGTATCAGCACTCTTTTGTGATGCTCTTTCTTCGCGTCTTCTGCTTCTCTGTACTTTTTTTCACAGCTGATCTATAATTCTTTGCATTTTCTGTATTTTATGTTTCTATTTTTTGACAGTTCTGTAACCCTGCGCTTTATCTTTTTGAACCTGTTTTCTTCCTCGACACACGATTATCGTTGTCTATCTCATTTTCAAAATCTGGCGGACTGTTAGCTAAATTTTTGCCATCATCTTTTTTTCTATCTATACTTTTGAGAATTTATTCTTCAAACTTTCTCTGTTTCCTTAACTTTATTTGTTTAGTCTTAACTTTATTTTCAGCTTTCTTTCTTTGGTAACCCCTATCTTTCAATCTCTTCATCTCTATTTGTTTAAAGAAAGAAAGAAAGAAAGAAAGAAGACATTTATTCACTTTTACAAGACACACATATACAAGAAATTACACACAATTTCACACAAATGAAAATAAATAAAAAAACGAAGATAACAAACCAAACAATGGAGTAATAAACTTGTACATACACAGCTCTTAGGTGTTATTTTATTTAAAAACTTGCTCTTCCTTGCGTTAGCCTTTTCACGATGTTTTTTATAAGTTACCTCCTCCTCCTCCTCGTCCTCTTTTGATCGTTTTTTTGACTTCCTTTTCTCTTCATTTTTATCGTTTTCCATGTTACCAAATGTACTAAATGGATACCAAAAACCAAAATTGTGCATGGTTATGCGTTTAAAAGCATTAGAGCATCATTTTGCCCAAAAATTGTCATTTCAGGAACGCTCGCGTCATTTCGGGAACGCCCGCGTCATTTCGGGAACGCCCGTCATGTACAAGAACGTTTCCAAAATGACCGTTCCCGAAATGACTATTCGATAAATATTTTCAAGTCACGCTTGACGCTGCCATGTGCCATACTGGTTTTAGATGTTAGGAACAAGTGAGCTGTAATATTTATAAGAATTTTGCAAAAAGTATGCAAATTTTGGAAAAACTAATCAACAAACAGCGTTCCCGTAGTGACAGGGAATTAAAGTACGCTTCACATATACCAAATTAAAAGGTACTTACCAACAAAACCAATTATTTTTTCCGTAAACATGACACACGCCTTATACTTTGACTTGTGAACTTCACACTTTTGCTCGCTAATGGCACCTAGAGTGTGTTGTTTTAATTACATCGACCAATATCCACCGCGTTCACGGAATGATTTGATAAACGTCAGACAGCATTTGAATACCAAAAATATGAAGAAATTAAACTGATATCAATGTAATTTATACGTATATTTTTAATTTGATGATTTTCAAACCTAATATTAAAATATGACAATTTTAAGTCGTAATTGTAAACATTTCTGACTTGTTTGAACTATGAAACATGGTATAAGGACGCATTCCCGGAATGACTATTTAGACCTTATTTGTCTGAAATCAAATAAAACATTATTATAGGAAACTAATATGCTAAGTGCCTTTTAATTATGCACAAATCCTTTATTTTAGAATAATTATTTTTGTAATATCATGTTATTTTATTAAGAAAAACATTGTCAGAAGCACAATGCTCACCTCTCTGATTTTGACCCATATAGACTGGATTGGCAGTCGCCATAGTACGGATCGGTTTTTGTAGTTCGATTATTAAATCTAGATGGCGCTGAAATATAGCCAAAAGCTTTGAAGGCAAAACAATAAGACTACAAATGTTTCATATTACTACAAATGTATTATTTTTCATAAATATTGCATAATAATACATTTGCAGTGATATGAAATATCTGTAGTCTTATTTGTTTTGCCTTCAAAGCCTCTGGCTATATTTCAGCGCCATCTAGATTTAATAATCGAACTACAAAAATCGCGGCCGATCCGTACTATGGCGACTGACAATCCAGTCTATATCATCCTTGGTACTACTAATAAGTCAACACTTTTGAATACCAGCATAAATGTTACTACTAGTAAGTAAAGATTTTTGGATACCAGCATAAATGCTACTAATAATAAGTCAACACTTTTGAATACCAGCATAAATGTTACTACTAGTAAGTAAAGACTTTTGGATACCAGCATAAATGCTACTAATAATAAGTCAACACTTTTGGATACCAGCGTAAATATTACAAAGCGTAAATTTTATAAAGTCCACACTTTTAGATACCAGCCTAAGTGTTGCTACTGATAAGTCAACACTTTTGGATACCAGCATAAGTAAATGTAAGCCAATACTTTTTTTGGATACTAACATAAAATATTTCGATAAAGGGAATAACAACAAGAATAACTTCCCACTATATCGGGAGATAAAATCTAAAAACTTAGCAAGACTGACACAAAAATTAGTTTTTTTTTTCTTTTTGATAATGTATAAGTAATCGGTAAGTACTTTGTTGTATTTAGTAAATCTTACAGTCACAGTGACCATGTCGTGCGCACGGTCTTTTAGGTTATAAATGTCTGAGTTTGTTCTGTTCGCCGGCAGACAGCGCTGCTCGTTGCAGTCGCAACGGCTGCGTTCAGCATACCGCTTAAGGCCGTGTAGCACGACAGGGTTTCTGTGACTGATAAAAAAGGGTCCCGCCGGAAGACCAGCGCTGGCTCCACCTCAGGAGTCCGCATTTATGCTGAGGCGGGACCTTTTTCACACATAATTTAATGTTTTATTTTTTTTTATCTCTTTTTATATATATATATTTCTTTTTTCTTTTGTAATTTTATGTGTTTCGTTTTGTGTGTGAAATAAACTTTTTTCATTCATTCATTCATTCATTCGGTAAGAAAACAGTCAACATTCATTCATTCATTCGATGGTCGGTCGGTTGAATAAGAAAACCTCAATTTCACACTCATTTAACAAAAAAGTAATGCCCTTTAAGCTCTAGATCTGCAAAGCAGGAGATGTGCAGGTTTAACAGCAGAGGCTATTGCCCAGTGGGACACAAATATAGGGTGATTAATCATGTGTTCTTACCTCTGGCAGCCTACTTCCTGGGACAGCAGGGAAGTCATGATGCTCCATATGGTACCCCACGTTGAACGTGATGAAATTCAGAGGTCCGTAGTATGAATACGTCTCATATCCTTTCTTGAACATGTAGTGTTCTGATACGAAGTGGCCTGAAAAGACATTTTTTTTATTACACGGAAACTAGAACACTTTCAAACGTACCGTAAAACGGAGATACTTTAAACTGCAGGGGCTACTTTGGAAAACAGTTTTTACGCCGTGTCCTTATTTTTTTAGGCCATCTGTGCCAGTGAAATAACTACCTTGATAAATTACCTAACTTCTTTTTACGTAATTGGGGATGTCTATTTTTTTGCAATGTATAGTAAATCGAAAACCATTTCGAGATAAATGCTTTTTAACTCGTTTTCTGTAGTTATTTAATTTTAATATTATGTAATGAATTTATTATATAACAAATAAGCAATGACCTTCATTTGACATTGGTGTAAATTGTGTGACCGGTTCAAGTCGTATTTTATTCTATGTGGTTACAATTCTTCACAATTTACGCGTGGATTATACTACGGAGTTTGATTTGGACCCGCTGTCTGACATCTAGCACTTTGACAGTGCCAGTAAAGTGACACAGTGTATAGTGTACCACTACGCAAAAAATAATTAAAGGGGTTGCCTTATCGTACGCATTTAGATAGATTTAGAAATTTGGCATTGTGGGAGCCCTCAATTATAATCTGACGTCATCAACTAAAATAGTTTCAATAATTAATTTTGAAAAAAGTAGAGAACTAAATGACAAAATATTGAAATTAGTTCCTTGTAATTGACTTTTCTATACAAAAAAAATATAAAAACCACTGGTAATTTTTTTTAGACATTCCCTTTGCGTTTTTTTTTTTATGTTAGAGAGGCCAGACAAACGAACTAGTGGGTCACCTGATGTTAAATGATCACCACTGTCCATAGACACCCGCAGCGCTTTACGCGATGCCAGTGCGTTGTCGGCCCTAAAAGGGAGAGGAAAAAGGGAAGGGAATAGAGGAGGGGGAGAGGTATTGGGCCCCCGGCGCTCTCACTGACCGCACGAAACGCAGCAGGAGTACTGCTGCTTTACGCCGGTGAGTGTGTGTGGTTTTATAACCATTTTAAATCTATCAAAGTAGCTCCAAAATTCTAGTAGCTTATTTAAGGTAAGGTAAGATGATGATGATGATGGTGATGATGATGATGATGATGATGGTGATGATGAGATGATGATGATGATGATGATGGTGATGATGAGATGGTGATGATGATGTTGATGATGATGATGATGGTGATGATGAGATGATGATGATGATGATGGTGATCTTGTAGTGGTAGAGCCATGTTGTAGCTAGCCGCTGCATCACGAATGGGCCGGCTCGTCCGGGGCAGTACCACCCTCTCACAGAACACCGGCGTGAAGCAGCAGTACTCCTGGCTGTGTTTCGTACGGTCAGTGAGAGCGCCGGGGGCCCAATACCTCTCCCCCTCCTCTATTCCCTTTCCTTTTTCCTCTCCTCTTTCAGGGCCGACAACGCACTGGCATCGCGTAAAGTGCTGCGGGTGTCTATGGACAGTGGTGATCATTTAACATCAGGTGGCCCACTAGTTCGTTTGTCTGGCCTATCTAACATAAAAAAAAAAAACATAAATGTTGTTGATGATGATGATGATGATGATGATGATGATAGTGATGATGATAGTGATGATGATTATGATGATGATGGTGATGGTGATGACGATGATGTTGATGATGATGTTGATGATGATCATGATGGTGATGATGATCATGATGGTGATGATGATAATGGTGGTGATGGTGATGCATGTTTGAGAAAAACTCTATACAAGCCTTGGCCACGAACAGGGATTGCCGGCCTCGTATCTCTAGATGGCCTCGTTAACACTCGGCCATCTATAACTACTCGGCCGGCAATCCCCTATTTCGCGGCCGCTGCAGTAATGTGCTATATATTATGAGTTTACTGTGAAGACAAACATCGTAAGGACACCTGTTCCAATGGTGTATTTGAAATTCTTAATCCGCACGGGGCCCGCGTGGGAACTACAGCCCAAGCCCTCTCACTCTGAGACGAGACCTGTATCATGCAGTGGGACATAATAATAAAACCGGCCAAGAGCATGTCGGACACGCCCAAGACAGGGTTCCGTAGCCATTACGAAAAAATCAAGTAATATTTTTCTAAGGATTTCATATGTGTACGGAATCTTCCAAGTTAGGTATCATCAATACTTTGAAAAAAGCTCGTATCTCAAAATCGTTAATCTGGCAAAGTAAACTTTATTACGCGCGTATCAAGGTTCAGTTTTGTATACATGCTGATTTGAGATACGAGTTTTTCAAAGTAGTGACGGTATTTTTTCTTTTGCGTTTCTTTCATTCCCATACATGTAATTTTTATATTATCTTAGACATTGTTTACTTTGAATTGTACGATTGACATTGTATTAATTGGCATTGCATTTTTGACGTCTCCATTCCTGTACCAATGATTGTGGGTTTATCTACTGCTTGTTTGTTTTGTTTTATACATTGACATTGCATCCGCACTTTTATTGCATGACATTGACATTTTCTATTTTAATTATTGTTAGTTTTATGATTTTTATTATATTTAGACATTTTATTCATTCAGTGACATGCGGTAAGCGTATCTACCAAACAATTGTGCGCCAAATACTGGCTGATTGTGACGAACTTTAATATTTAATATCTATATGTATAACTAGCGACCCGCCCCGGCTTCGCACGGGTACAACTATATTATGCATGTATTATACTTATAAACCTTCCTCTTGAACCACTTTATCTATTATTTCAGTGCCCCCTCCACCCCGCCCGCCGCGATGCCCGGCGCGCTTTTCAGACTGCATCGCAAACAACGGCCACGGCGCTATGGCGGTTTTGTTTACTGTTTGAATTTTTTAATTCGTAATATCTTTTGAATGGAAAGTCCAATTTAAATAATTTAAAAACTATTTTATAGGTAGTTAAATGGTCTTGACCATAAAATAATTTATTTGGATAAGGATTAATATAAACACATAAATAGCATGGTTTGAATTTGGTTAGCATTTTCATTAATGTTTAAAATGAAAAAAGTTGTTGTAGTGACATAACTACAATAGTTGGACATATGCTACCGCGGAGTTTTTTGTAGACATTATGATGTTCTTCAATATTGTTGTACATTATTTTGTTCTATCGCTAATAGTTTCGGCAGCGCATTCGACGAAAGACATTTTAAGACTCATTTTTCTACACCTTCGGTTACATTGTTCAAATTTTACCAAGGATCCCTAATTTTTTTCAAAATGAAATGTAGCCTATGTCAAATTGGAAGAATGTAGCATTCTATTGGTGAAAGAATTTTTTAAATCGGCCCAGTACTTTTTGAGCCTATTCATTACAAACATACAAAAATAGGTACAAATCTTTCCTCTTTATAATATTAGTGTAGATAGTGTAGATTACTCACTTTCTGACAATAAATGATTTGATTTTGATTTGATTTGGTATGTTTAATACCTTAGGCTACTATTTACTCTTAAACTACAAATAATTCAAAAGCAATCTTAGCCGCTATAATTTTCCTTGTAAATTTAATATATTTACTACCATTTTGATTTTTTTCTAATTTTTCCACCCAACAGTTTAGATTTTAGAGGGGGGCGGACGGTCGAATTTAATGAAAATTTTCACTTTAAAGTTGAATATTTCGCAAACAAATCACTGAATACAAAAATCATGTAAGCAACCCCTCAAGGGTTTTAAAAGACCTATCCAACGATACCCCACACTATAGGGTTAGTCGAGAAAAAAAAATCACCCCCACTTTACATCTATGTACCCTAAAAAAAATTTTTTTAGTTTTTTTTATTTCACCACTTTGTCGGCGTGACTAATATATATAGTCATGCCAAATTACAGTTTTCTAGTACAAACAGTCTCTGAGCTTAGCCGCGGACAGACAGACGGACAGACATGCCGAAACTATAAGGGTTCCTAGTTGACTACGGAACCCTAAAAACTGAAATGGTTACGCCAGAAAATTATGTTGGCTCATCATACTATATGCTTGCACGAACGTCAACCGGAGAAGTTCGCATAAACAGTGAAATTTTTCAATGTCCTTTCGAATGTTAGTTTCATTTTGGATTTTTGAAGTGAAACTTCTAATGCGACTTAGGTCGCGTTAAACGTTTAACGCTACCATGGAGGGGGTATGAAAGCATTAGTATATGTACTGCCGAAGCAAGTAATCTGGCATTGTATATATACTAACGGATGTTAAAAACTTCGACAGTGCGATGCAACTCATACTGTCTGTGCAAATTTGTATGAGACTTGATAAAAGCGCCATCTAGTGAGTGAGTAATTTAAACACATAGATGCATAAGTAAATTTAGTTCTTTAAGTTATTGCAATAAGGTTCATATTGATGTATAAGTGCCTTTTACGAATTACGAAGTTTCACTTCTTCCGCACGGAGGAACTGCACGCACGATTTTTTTCTACTAGCTGTTGCCCGCGACTCCGTCTGCGCGTTTGCCGCTATCCCGCGGGAACTTTGTAATTTGTAAAACTACATGAAATGCAGATAGGCGGTATTCACGTATGGGAGATACGGGCATTTGCACTATCAACAACGAACGATACGTTACCTACTGAAACTTACTATACGGACTGTTACGGACAGTGCGAAATACATTTAATAGGTGAAAAACTTAATCAAATGACCTGTTGTATGTACTGGTGCACAGAATTGATGGAGCTTAAGTCACTTTTCTAATTAGCTAAGTAAAGTTTTTTGAAGAGGTGCTAATTATATTTTTTTTCGACAGTGGTCGACTTCAACACCAAGAAACTGGAGCTGTTTTATTTTTATCTCCTTTTATTTATTGGAAATATTTTTTTAAGTGTTCGAGATGACATTTGTGAGATTTTACGGCAGACAAGCGGTTCGTGCTCAGTACTAAGAAGAAATAGAAAAAAAAACGAAGTCAACTGTCGCTTCTGTCAATGTCAAATGAAATCTAACCGTTTGCGTTTCGTTTGCTTTGCGTTGTCCAAGAAGCAGTTCCAAAATAGTGATCGAAAGTATTCAATCGTGATCCAATTATCGTGCATAGGTCGTGGAGAAATGCGGTAAAATTGAAAGTCCGGATTTTATGCGGAGGTCGACAAAAATAGTCCAAAAATCACACTGAGCACACCAAAATGCAAAGCAAACGTAACGCAAACGATTTGACATTGACAGAAGTGACAGCTCACTTCGGTTTTTTTTCTGTTTCTACTAAGTTCTGAGCACGAACCGCTTGTCTGCCGTAAAATCTCACAAATGACATCTCGAACACTTAAAAAAATATTTCCAATAAACAAATAGGAGATAAAAATAAAACAGCTGCAGTTTCTCGATCTCCAGAACGCCGACTGTCGAAAAAAAATATAATTAGCACCTCTTCAAAAAACTTTACTTAGCCAATTGGGAACGTCAATTTGTTTATAGGGACACGTTTCTACTATCATACAGCAGGTCCTTTACATATGTTTTTCACTTATATACTGGTATAATTATTTAATTTGATACCTGCAACAGGATGAACTCCCATAGCCATTAGAGATCCAATAATGAGATAAAACAACGTCCTCCAACCTGAAATAAAGAGATGAACCATTAAGTAGTTGCAGAAGTCCAATATCAAACATGAGTATTAATCACATACTTAGAATATAATAGCAGACTTGACATAACTACGTATGTGTGCGTACATATTTCCTATTCCCTCACGCTACAATGATCAGGAATATTGTCATCCCGTTTTCTCATGTGTCGCAACACTGTCCAAGAAACCCTTTGATCAATTATAACTGAAGATACACATTGCCGAACAAAATCCCCTTCAAAGAATGTCCGAACTTTTTTATTTGTTTGCATAATAATTAAAAACATCACCTACACAGAAATTTGAACCTAGCCTTTACTTCATTACAGTCGAATTTCGGTTGACACTTGACAGCTAAACTTGACAATTTCACGCAACGTACTGAGAAAAGAAGGCCACTTTTATCAAAGTGGCGCTCATTTGGCTCGGACATTTTCGGGCGCGCGACTGTGGATCTACAGTTATAATTGATCAAAGAAGAAACCTTAAAAAAAATGGCACATGCTATGTTTTGAACGTCAGTCATTTAAATAAGCTGCCGAAGCTGCAAGCGAATTATTTGGTAAACTGAGATTTTTTAATGTTTTTCTCATCAAAATTAGAACTGATTTAGATTTAAAGATGGTGAAATGTAGTGCCTACCTTTGTGAAAGTGTTACATATGGAAATATACCAGGATTAACCTAATTTATTGAATCAGGCGTTACTTTGCGGAGGTCCATATTAATGAACTAAAACAATTACTTTGCTCACCCGCGACCTTACAATAGTTACGTTTGTTAAACTCAGTTTAACATTTGGTAGCATAGCATACGGTTGTGGTAACTCCGAAGATGAGCTCTGGTTGAGTTCGAAACGCGTCAGTGTAGCTTGGTGGTGGTGATAGTTGTGTTTATGTGATTTGTGTGTGTTCGTACAGTGCGGAGGTGGAGGAACTGCATGAACACACATTTCTTGCATAAACGTAACTATTGTAAGGTCGCGGGTGAGCAAAGTAATTGTTTTAGTTCAGGATTAACCTTTCACCGGTAAGTGTTTGTGTGATAGAGATGTGTGCGTTTTTGCCATTATTTGGACTCGTTATGTCAAGTCTGCTATTATATTCTAAGTCTGTGGTATTAATCGACACCTCTATGTTGGTTTACTTTGATACCGTCTGTATCTCCAGATAGAAACAACCTGTCCTAGGGCTCTTCAAGACTAGAGTGAGGCTGTTACTGAACCAGTGACAGTGAGATACACCTTTGGCCTCATCTGCACTTTTCATCAGGTGATAGAAATCGGCAGTGGCGTAGTGTAGTGGGGGCAAGGGGGACGGGCACGGCATTTTTAGGGGGTGGCAAAATTTCACAGTACGACCGGATAGCCTAGTTGTTAGAGAACCTGACTACGAAGCTTGAGGTCCTGGGTTCGATTCCCGGTCGGGGCAGACATTTGTGTGAATAATACGAATGTTTGTGCTCGAGTCTTGGTGTTTAATATGTATTTAAGTGTGTATCTATCTATATGTATAAGTATATTTATCCGTTGTCTAGTACCCATAGTACAAGCTTTGCTTAGTTTGGGACTAGATCAATTGGTGTGAATTGTCCTGTGATATTTATTTATTTTATTTTTATTTTAAATTATCTTGAAAATGTGTCCAAATTTACATTAAGTATACCTAGCCTTTTAAATTTAAATACGTAAATAAAAGGGCGGCAAAATTTTCTTCCGTCCCGAGGAGCGGCTGGCATTCACGTTATGCCGCTGATCACGGGTCAGTTTTTAACCCCCAACACAAAAAGAGGCGTGTTACAAGTTTGACCGATGCGTGCGTGCGTGCGTGCGTGTGTGTTGTTTTTATTTGACAATTAATTTAATTACTTTTGTTTTTACAATTATATGACGCAACCAAAAAATCTGTATCTTTTTCCTGTTAATAAGGAACGTTATTAATTTTCTTCTTACCGTTCCTCCTTCTTCCTCCAAATTCTATCATAACTCCTTTACTATGACCGCCATTCGTCTTTGGAATTCTCTTCCTTTGGCGTTAAGGCAAGCGAAATCCCTTCCCATTTTTAAAAACCTTCTAAAGGCTCATTATTTGTCACTAACATAATACACACTTCTTTATTGTATTGAACACTTCTTTGTTCTTTTTGTTTTTTGTTTATATTGTTTCTTTAATTTCCTTTTTAAATCCTTTTCTCACATGCGGCCTTTTGACATTTTTCCATTGATATTTTGTATTAAGTATATGTAGTGTATATGTATTATATTGAATATATGTGTTTATTTATAAAATTTATATTATATTTGTATTGATTTTATTGTTTATTGTCTATTAATACTAAGTTTCTCTTGTCTGTTATTTCTGCCACCTACATTAGTCTGTTGATATTTATTAATTTCTGAGTAATTGGTTGTCTGGAAGAGATCGCTTTTTAGCGATAAGACCGCCTATTGTCTACCTGAATTTTTTATTTTTGTAATGTTACTGTACTGTTTTTGGTGATCAATAAAGAATATTTGTATTGTATTGTATTGTATTGTTATTCCTACCGGTTTAAAAATATTCAAGCACATTTAAAATTTTCATCGATTGCCAATTAACTTGTCGGCCAAATGCCTTAGCAATCGTATGTTTGATAAATGACAAAGAATATCTTAAAAGTTGACTGGCCAAATGACCGCTGTACGCGTAAGATCGCGCGGCGGTGATAAGTACTTTAAACGATAAAATCAGCCAAACAAAAGTGTTCATTATCAAACAACAAGAGATTATTTACGTCACGTATATGTACATATATTGGACTATATGTAATGTACACTAGACGAGCTTAATCAAATTTTCAAAATATCGCACATAATATATAACCTCTATGCTAAAGTCGCGAATCTGCTATTTTGACCAAAATTAGATTTTGATGCCAAGGTGTTCTAAGTGTAGAAATGCACATTCTATCAAATTTTTATATATGTATAGTATAAATCTTCCCAGGTGAATTTTTCGCTCCGAGCCCTTATCTTTCAAAACAAACGGTATTGTCACAGTATTAAGGTTCAAATTTAATGTAATGGCTCGAAGCGAAAAATTCACCTGGGAAGATTTATACTATATCATTAACCTTACAAATCTACAGTACCAATTTACTGACAAATGTTTATGACTAAAATAAAATGAAAAAATTGAGACTTTTAAAACGCTCCTATAAAAATGCGATTTTTGCGGATAGCTTATTAGTTTGGCACGGAGGTGACGATATTCGGTATGTGCCCCACCAATTTTAACGTGCTAGCTCCCTACTCGTTGTAGTTTATCAACTAGACAATAGATGGCGCTGGTACTCAAAGTCAACTCACCGAACAACTGGACGAGAACGGCGTCAAAGAACAGCTGTATAACCAGATTGATGGCTTCCAGGGGTTCTGGCGGCTTCGGGCGCACCATAAGTGGTCGGATGGAGTAGAACAGAGGCTGCAGAACCAGCCACACCAGCTTTCCAAATGTCGTGTTGAAGAGTTTCGCTTCCATGAGGGTCGGGAGGTCGGTGTCGATCACTTCGTTGCCTTGGTACTGGAAGGAAAAGTTTCAAGACATACAGTACTTTCTAAGGTTTCCATAGATTTTTTTTCACTGTATAAAGCTGATTGACTGACTCACTGAACCCGTTCTCACCAGGATGAAAAGTACGGAACTGTAGATGGTTTAAACTAACCGTTTCAGAAATAAATAAATAAATAATAAATAAATAATGGCTGAAGATTCTGAGACGGTTTCCATTTATCTGGCAGACGTACAGAACTTCTGGACGTCCACAGCCAAAAAGGAAAGGATACAATTAGATATATCCTGTAATTGTAATTCCTGCGTATACTAACTAGAATTATCTTATAAAAATATTATTTCTGTAAATTTAGATTCTATCAACAACGAACGACATGTTCTTGTATCCAGCTGAATGAAGAATGGCTTACCCTGTGGTGTTCCAAATGGTATTTCTTGAAGCTGATCGACATCGGTATCCCGATGGGCAGATTTGCGAAAAAGCCAAACCACCGGTTAGCCATCGGGCGAGCGTGGCCGAAAGCGAGGTTGTGCGATATCTCATGGATAGCTGGAACAAAAATAACATTATATTAAGATACAAGTCCTTACCCGCGACTTAGCTCGCGTAAACCATCATCTGGTAGTCGAAATGAAGCTCAGGAATTTTACTAAATGCCCATGGAAAGTAATTTTGTCCCCAAGCAAAATTTTATATCTCTTGACTAGAGTTAACGGGTAAGATTTTAATCATAATATACTAATATTATGATTGAAATCTACTATTAGGAGCATCCTACTAATATTACAAATGTAAAAGTTTGTGAAGATGTTTGGATGTTTGTTACTCAATCACGCAATAACGACTGAACGGATTTAAATGAAATTTGGTATGGAGATAGTTTGAAACCTTAGGAATTACATAGGATCATTTTTATTCGTTTTTATCGTTTAAATTGCATTCTTCGCAGACGGATTCGCGGGCAACAGCTAGTATCGAAATAAAATAGCCTTTGTGTTATTCAATAAGGAGGACTAATGCTATAATTTCTACAATACAGTGGAATAAATTCGCTCCACCGAACGTCAAAAGGCAGATCATAGATAAGAACTTAACTATTTGACTAAAGGTAACGCCATCAGAGTTGAGGTCACGCACACAACCACATCTCATGTAATGACAGCGGGATTTTGACGTTGTGTTGTCGTTAAACGTCAACACAACGTCAAAATCCCGCTGTCATTACATGAGATGTGGTTGTGTGCATGGCCTCAACTCTGGTGGCGTTACCTATACCAACAGTTTTAATAGATACTCGTATGATGACGAATGAATACACTTCATTTCAGTTTAAAGTTGACCAGCTGAGAACTACCCTTATAAGGTATGAAATTCAGGATTAAGTAGGTACATTAAATTGACGATTTAGAGTGCGGCAGGTACGAAAAAAATAAAAAATTTTAAATAAAAAATAAAACCTCCTTCAAAAAACATCCAAAAAACTATGAAATAATAATTGAACCGAACCGACCACAATAAGCATGAAAATATCTTTCTTCTAATCTGTTTTAAGTCGGTGCCTCAGCACGAGCCAGCAGGAGTGTAGAAGCCCTATAGATAGTAGGTATGTAGGTAAGTTAGATTACTAGGTCCACTCCTGCTGACTCGAGCTGAGGCACCGACTTCAAACAGATTAGAAGAAAGATATTTTCATGCTTATTGTGGTCGGTTCGGTTCAATTATTATTTTGTAGCGGCCAGATATAACCATTACTCCCCTCGCCGCAGTCGGTTCCGCGTGTCGGCAAAAGTGATGAAACAACTGCACACCGGCGCGTGGAACTGCGCGGCTGATAAAAAATGGAGACCAGTCGTTCTTCAATCGGCGGCTCATTCCCTGCAGCGGCTCGGTCCTAGGCAGAGCTCATTAAGTGTCCCTACCCATTACGTACTCCGAATCTCTGAGCCTCATTTATTGTAAATACTTTTGATATCTTTTTCTTATACTTTCATTATACGTTCGTGTGCCTTTTGATACAGTTCTATTTATTTATATCTTTACGAAGCCTCAGGAGGCGCACCTACACTGGTGACCCCGCATTGGACAAGAAACGCAAAATTCAAGTAAGAATATTAAACCTATTTTGAAATGTCAATGGGTAATGGCTCGAGTGACAGCGATGGCGCCGTTTTCAAAGTCGGTGTACGAGCGCCGCCGTTTTGGCCGCAAGAGCCTGCGCTATGGTTTTCGCAGATGGAAGCACAATTTTCTCTGTCAGGAATAACGCAAGATTCTACAAAATTCAATTACGTTATAGCGCAATTAGAACCTCAGTACGCGATAGAAGTGAAAGACATCATAAATTCTCCGCCCGCTGAAGGCCGATATGTCAAGTTGAAAACCGAGCTTATTTCAAGACTGTCATTGTCGCAAGAAAAGAAATCGCTGCAATTACTAAAAGACGAGCAAATGGGCGACAGAAAACCATCTCAATTTTTACGCCAGCTACGCACTTTGGCCGGAAATTCGGTAACGGACGATTTTTTGCGCACCGTATGGACAAGCCGGCTACCCAAAAATCTACAGATCGTAGTAGCATCGCAACCGAATTCCACGTTGGATGAACTCGCTGATTTGGCAGACAAGGTGCACGGTCTCGTACTTCAAGAACCGCAAATTTGTTCCGTGAAAAGTGACAGTTTTACAAATTTAGATGTCATGGCAAAACAAATGGCAGAGCTGACATCCGAAATTGCTGCACTCAAAGCGCAATTCAATGATCAACCGCACTCAAGATCTCGCTCGCGCTTCAATTCTCGCAACAGGAACAAAACTCCAGTTGGACGACGAGCGCGTTCACGTTCTGCGTCGAAGCCAAGAGACCCGTCCATCTGCTGGTACCACTACAGGTTTGGAGACAACTCTACTCGCTGTACCAGGCCTTGCAGCTACCCTGGGTCGGAAAACTTCGACGGCAGCCGGAAGTAGCGGCTAACGACTGCCATACCAAACCGGGCCGCCTCTTTGTAATGGACCGTTCCTCGAAAGTTCTCTTCCTAGTGGACACCGGGTCGGATTTGTGCGTATACCCGCGCACGGCACTGAGTGGCAACCGACCTAAGAGCAGCTACGAGTTGACAGCGGCGAACGGTTCAGTTATATCTACCTACGGTTCGGTGCAGCTGACACTTGACTTGGGTTTGCGGCGAGAATTTAAATGGAGATTCGTTGTGGCGGACGTTGCTAAACCCATTATTGGTGTTGATTTCCTGTCCTTCTTTAATATTTTGATTGATTGCAGAAAACAACGCATTATAGATGGCCACACTACTCTTTCCGCTGCCGTACCAACCCAAAGTACATCTGATGACATCTCGTCAGTAAAGGTGATGTCAGGGGATTCCATGTACCATGAGATCTTGCGCCAGTATCCCGACATTACCAGACCTTCAGGTACACCAAAGGTACCCAAGCATAATACAGTGCATCATATACGCACAGTTCCTGGCCCACCGATATCGAGTAAGCCCCGACGCCTTCCTCCGGATCGCTTGAAGATTGCACAAAAGGAGTTCGAGGCTATGCTGCAGAACGGTACAGCTTGTCAGTCTGAGAGCCCATGGTCTTCTCCGCTTCATCTAGTTCCCAAGAAAGATGACGGCTGGCGTCCATGTGGCGATTACCGTGCTCTTAACGCGCGTACGATTCCAGACAAGTACCCGATCCGACATATTCAAGATTTTACGCAGCAGCTCGCTGGGAGTACAATCTTCTCGAAGGTTGATCTGGTCAAAGCCTACAACCAGATCCCCGTTTATCCAGATGACATCAAGAAGACCGCAATTATTACACCGTTTGGCCTGTTTCAGTTCCCATACATGACGTTTGGTCTCCGGAATGCAGCTCAAACGTTCCAACGTTTCATGGACGAAGCGCTGCGAGGCTTAGACTTCTGCTACGGATATCTGGACGATATTTTAATCTTCTCTCGAAACGAAGAAGAGCATCAGCAGCATCTACATCAACTATTTCGACGACTGACAGAATATGGAATCCTCATCAACACTGGAAAATGCGAGTTTGGTGTAACTAAAATCACCTTTCTTGGCCATGAAGTGTCTGCGGAGGGGATTCGCCCACTACAGTCCAAGGTACAAGCCATCCAGAACTATCCTGTACCCAAGAATGTGAAGGAACTCAGACGATTCCTGGGCATGTTCAACTTCTATAGACGGTTCGTACCAGGTGCATCAGCTTTGCAAGCGCCCTTGAACGTCGTACTGTCCGGTCCGAAGAAGAAGCCAACGCAAGAGATCGAGATGACAGAAGACATGATGCACGCTTTCGAGTCATGTAAGGAAGCTCTCTCTCAAGCCACCCTTCTCGCTCATCCACGGACAGACGTAGAGCTCGCAATCCACACTGACGCCTCTGACGTGTCAATTGGTGCGGTACTACAACAGCGCGCAGCTTCGGAAGCCTGGGAACCACTAGCTTTCTTTTCAAGACCACTGAATCCTGCTCAAAAGAAGTACAGCCCGTACGACAGGGAGCTACTGGCTATATATGACGCCATCAGACATTTCCGTCACATGGTAGAAGCCAGGCCCTTCATTATTTATACGGATCATAAACCTCTGACGTTTGCGTTCACCACCGCTAGAGACAAATGCTCACCGAGACAGTTCCGCTACTTAGACTTCATCTCACAGTTTAGTACGGACATACGGTACGTAGCGGGAAAAGAAAATGTTGTTGCGGACGCACTCTCAAGAGTAGAAGAAATAAATGGGTCAATCAACTATGAAAGCCTTGCACGCGCTCAAGATGAAGATCCTGAACTGCAAGCGCTTCTTCAAGTTGGCTCATCATCATCTTCATTGAACCTCAAGAAAATCAAATCTTTTGAAAATAATTTCGAAATTTATTGCGACATCTCTACTGGAAGCTCAAGACCATACCTCACCAAAACCTTTCGACGTGCAGCTTTCAACTCATTGCACGGCTTGAGCCATCCAGGTGCCAAAGCAACTGTCAGACTTGTAACTCAACGATTTGTCTGGCCCGACATACGCAGAGATTGCCGCCGTTGGGCGAGAGAATGCACAGATTGCCAGAGAAACAAAATTTCACGTCATACTTCATCACCCATATCATCATTCCATACACCATCACTTCGTTTTTCACATGTCCACATGGACATAATAGGGCCATTACCATTTTCTTGTGGTTACAGATACTGCTTGACGGTCATTGATCGCTTCACCCGTTGGCCTGAGGCCTACCCCTTGGCCGACATCACAGCGGAGACCTGCGCGCGAGCCTTCATCGCGGGCTGGGTCGCCCGCTTCGGCTGTCCTGTCAAAATCACCACTGACAGGGGCAGGCAGTTCGAGTCCGAGCTGTTCCACACTCTGTCATCCATCCTCGGGGCAGAGCACCGGCCAACCACATCCTACCATCCAGCCTGTAACGGGATTATTGAGAGAATCCACCGCCAGCTCAAGTCCTCAATCATGTGCCACACCAACACGCACTGGGCTGAAGCTTTGCCTCTGGTGCTGCTGGGTATCCGCAGCGCCTGGAAAGATGACATACAGGCTTCAGCAGCAGAGCTTGTCTATGGAGAACCTCTACGTCTACCTGGAGAATTTTTCACGCCTACGAAGGGCACTACGGTCGACTACACGGACTTTGCAGCCAGACTTCGTGACCACATTGGAAAACTCAACCCAGTCCCAGCCAGCCACCACACGAAGAGGCTCTTTTACATCCCGAAAGAGTTGAGCACGGCCGAGTATGTCTTTCTTCGACAAGGGCACGCGAAGAGATCGCTGGAGTCCCCTTACTCAGGCCCGTATAAGGTTCTTGAGAGACGTGACAAGACCTTTCGTATCATCTTAAATGGGAAGCCGAACACCGTGACTATCGACCGCCTGAAGCCAGCTTTCATGACAAGCGACACTATAGAAGGCCCATCCAGCAGCCAGCAAGCCTCATCAATGCCAGAGCCTGAATCGAGTACCGTCAGAACGACGCGAAGTGGGCGATATGTAAGATTTCCAGATCACTATCGACCATAGCAGGCAATGGTCTCGGCGGGGGAGTAGTGTAGCGGCCAGATATAACCATTACTCCCCTCGCCGCAGTCGGTTCCGCGTGTCGGCAAAAGTGATGAAACAACTGCACACCGGCGCGTGGAACTGCGCGGCTGATAAAAAATGGAGACCAGTCGTTCTTCAATCGGCGGCTCATTCCCTGCAGCGGCTCGGTCCTAGGCAGAGCTCATTAAGTGTCCCTACCCATTACGTACTCCGAATCTCTGAGCCTCATTTATTGTAAATACTTTTGATATCTTTTTCTTATACTTTCATTATACGTTCGTGTGCCTTTTGATACAGTTCTATTTATTTATATCTTTACGAAGCCTCAGGAGGCGCACCTACAATTTCATAGTTTTTTGGATGTTTTTTGAAGGAGGTTTTATTTTTTATTTAAATTTTTTTATTTTTTGCTTTTTAGTTGTTTCTGTATAAAATAGATGCGTAGGATAAAATCATCAGTTTGACTTCGAAATAAGTTTATGTTGAAAATTCTATTTTTAAAACTCGATAGGGTTATGTCGTTTTATTACAGAGTTCCATGATACTTTCTGAATGCAAATGCTCGACTTGTCACCGAAAATACTAAAATCGCTATACGTTTCTCTTGAATTTTTGAGGAGTTTCTTCAATTCCTCATGGATCCCATCATCAGAACTGGATTTTGGTAACAACGGGACCAACCTTGAAGCATGTGCTTTCAAACAACGAAAAAAATTTCCAAATCGGTTCATAAATGACGGAGTTCTGAGGTAACACACGACAAAAAAAAAAAAAAAAAAAAACATACAACCGAATTGAGAACCTCCTCCTTTTTTTGAAGTCGGTTAAAAAGAATCAGAAGTCTATAATATTCGAATAAAGATCGTAGGCTTATCAATGATTAACCCAAAATTATACAATTAGAAGATTGTTTATATCTAATACTTATCGGGCACAGTCTAGAAGTAATGATTAGTCAATTCTTATCTTCATTACTCATGACAATTCTATGAAAAAGCCATAATCGTTAATGACCAAATAAACAAAATACTCGCAAATAACACAATAAGATAAGTATTTCCAGGTAAATTAGTGAAGCATTACATATAAGGTGTTTATATGTAATGCTTCACTACATATAAACACCTTGGGTTTAAAAAACCCAAGTCGAGGTATTAGGCACTTAAGTATTTTGTCGCAATAACCAGTTATACAGTGAAGTTTGGGATATGTCACGTTATTGAAAGTGTCATAATACTAGTGTTCAGCGACATCTTTGGCCCAGTGGATGTTAAATTTGGCCCCTGTGAAAATCATATTTGTACATATAAAAGGTCTATTGAAAACATAATAAAGAAAATATAAAAAAAAATAACAGACTCCATAAAAAACTCTACAATTATTTTTGTTCTGTTCTGTTTGGAGTTGGTGCCTCAGCGCGAGCCAGTAGGAGTGGTGGAAACCCAATAGATAGTATGTAGGTAAGTAGCTGACTAGGTACTTTCCTGCTGGCTTTTGCTGAGGCACCATCTTCAAACAGATTAGAAGAAAATTATTTTACTGTTTTTCGGAGTTGGTTCAATTTTCATTTTATATTTTCTTTACAAAATTTTGCATATCCCTTGACAAACTTAGTTTAAATTCACGTGTCTGCTCGCACGTCGCACGTGCAAAATGTCAAGTGGATTGCATAATTATATTAATACCTTAAACAATAAAGCGATTAGATTACCAGGGAAAGCTTGTATCTAATCATAATTACCAACATACGTGATGTAGCGGACATAATCGTTATTTAAATATCGTGTGAATCATTTCCGTAGACTTGACCAGCATATCATCATCATTATCTCAGCCTATTACCACGCGGCGGACACGACGTACAAATACGCGTTCTTGAATCTACATAAGCACGACGACGTCTGTACACGCGTACGCCTACATACATCGCGCGCGCACTCTTCTGGATTCCGGCGGGGTCCGGCAATCTGCGCCTTGAGGGGTGGGGTAACTCGAATCGGTGCGGGGCGGAGCGTGTCCATTCTGTACGTTAGTACTATTATATATTCTGTGCTATTACGTACCATCGCAGGCAGGGCACAGCAGGGTATAGTTTAAATCTTCCCAGGTGAATTTTTCGCTTCGAGTCATTACATTAAATTTGAAACTTAATACTACGACAATACCGTTTGTTTTGATAGATAAGGGCTCGAAGCGAAAAGTTCACCTGGGAAGATTTATACTATAATTGTGTAACTTTTTTGACACTAAACATATCGGATTGAAATGACGGTTTTTGTATGGCTGTGACAGCTGAAGCCATATTGTCTATTTAACAGAGTTAGTACTATTTAGCAAACAGAGAATGCATAATTGGTGAGCGATAAGGACGATGCACCGGCACATACGTCCCACTGCAGGGCACATATTTTAATATTATTATCTACTACTTTAAATTACATAATTATGACTAATAGATGAGTAAAAACATGACATGTACCTAATTATTTGAGGTGCCACGAGAAAAATCAAAAAATCACGAGAAATATTACGAAAATTCCAACAAACGGCATGTAAGCCGAGCCCGCCATCGACGTGCGATTGTTGATGCCCACTGACAGTTTCTTGTCCCTTTCATTTGCATACAAAAGTGCAACTCTGTTAAATAGACAGGGTATAACGCTTCTGACGCTTGACTTCGCAATCACTATTTCTTTCTGTCAAACGGTATAAAATGATGACAGAAAGAGATGGTGAACGCGAAGGCAAGCGCTAGAAGCGTTAGACAATACGGCCTCTGGCTGTTTCCGATACCAATTGTCAGCCCATACAAGAACTGTCAAAATGAACAGTAGTTAGACAATTAGCCTGCCAGCCTCCTCTCAGAATGGGAGGATTGGGAACTTCACACACACCATAGAATTTCTTCGCAAGTGAATGTAGGATTTCATATAATGTTTTCCTTCACCGTAATGCTCATGGTAATATCGCATGTAAATTCCGAAAATCTCAGAGTTGCGATCCTGGGGTCGAACCCACGACACTGCATGAGAGGCCATAGATCGAATCACTAGGTTACCACGGCGGTCAACGATACAATAATAACTTTGGTAAGTTAAAAAATATACAGGGTGTCCCAGGAAGTAGAGTCAAGCGAAAGTCCTGACGCACGAGTAGAGCAACTCAAGGGGCATCCGAATCACCCCCATGTATGTTCCGCGATTTTTCGTAGTTTAGGAGTTATGGCCTTTTTCACATTTTCTATTAATCTGCGACGGCGGAGTCAGTTTTGCTCGCTCTGACTGCAATAATTGAGATAATTGGCTACTTTTTTTTAACGAGTAGCTGAATAGTACGTGCATGTATCTCATTTAAAAACAAAACAACATCGTTGACCGTTTTGTCAAAAAAAATATCGAATCACAAAAAGTCCTCTAGTTGCAGTAGTTCGGTTGATTTGTCCGGGACCGAACTGCTGCAACACTTTTTGTCTCAGTAGTTCGGTTAACACGTCAAACCGAACTGTTGGGAAGACTTTAGTTGCAGTAGTTCTGTTGACTGTCCGGGATCGAACTACTGCCACAATTTTAGTCTTATTAGCTCGGTTATGACGTCAAACCGAACTACTGAGAATTGAAACGACTCAAAAGGACGTTTAAGGATTAGATTAAAACAAAAACAAAACGAGCCATTTTACCCGAGACGTTTGGTTGACATTGACGTTGCATTTAATGCTAGAGTTTTAGGTACACTCTTCTTTTCACTTCGATTGCAAGGAAATGAAATAAGTAGCAACATTGCAAATAAAATTAACTAGCTCTTATTTTTCATGGATTGTGTATTTAGCTATATTTTTAATCGCGCTTTTGAGTCGTTTCAATTTTCAGTAGTTCGGTTTGACGTCACAACCGAGCTAATGAGACTAAAAGTGTGGCAGTAGTTTGGTCCCGGACAATCAACCGAACTACTGCAACTAAAGGTTTCCCAGCAGTTCGGTTTGACGTCTTTACCGAACTACTGAGACAAAAAGTGTTGCAGCAGTTCGGTCCCGGACAAATCAACCGAACTACCGCAACTAGAGGCAAAAAGTGACTAAATTTTGACTGGAAATGGTTTAGATTCACAAATCAGCCCGGCAGATGGCGCTGCAGTCGGTATCTAGGTTCATGCAGGACAACGTCTGTCGGGTCCGCTAGTTAATTACATATCATCATCATCATCATCAGCCTATGTTCGTCCACTGCTGGACATAGGCCTCTCCCATGGCACGCCACTGAGCACGATCCTCGGCCACTCTCATCCAGCTCTTTCCAGCCGCCTTGCGAAGATCATCGCTCCACCGAGTCTGAGGACGTCCCACGCTACGTTTGCCGATCCGTGGTCTCCACTCAAGAACTCGTCTACCCCAACGGTTATCGGTCCTTCGGGTTATATGGCCTGCCCATTGCCACTTCAGCGTGCTAAGGACAGAATTAGCTATGCCCCTATGTTTTCCATTTTTTGTTTATATGAGGGATTCTTTTCTGATGAGTGTCTGAATATGACGTTGAAATTGGGCAATTTTTTCAGTTTTGGAAAGCTCATATTTCTTATGTTCATTGAAATATGGAAAAAAACGAAACATAGGGGCATAGCTGTGGTAGATACAGATTACACAGTAAAAAAAATTTGGCTCTAAAGCTATTATCCAGGGAGGAAACAGGGGTCTACGTTTGTATGGAGAAATGGTGCGCATCGTATCCTCTTAACATTGTGCCGTCTTACGAACCCCTCTCATCCCCCCCCATGTTACTAATTTTCGATCAGATACATACCGCATCGCACTATAGAAGTTTCTCAACTCAACTAAGGTAAACGTCCCTATGCTCGACACTAACCCAATACAAGGCACCTTCAATCTTATGTCATGTGATCATGTAAGAGAGGTGACAGATGAGTGTCATCAACTAGCCGTTGAGGTGTCGATCATTGGTACGTTTACCTTACATAAATACAATTTCCCACTTCCTTCCCTCGGACTTCGGTCCCCAGGAATAATATCTGCCCCGAAGCCCTCTATTGTGGCACCCCACAACCCTAAAAACACATAAAAATACGATGCCAATTTGCATAGATTTAGTCTACTTTGATACGCGTCGACAAAAACATCGATAACTTAAAAACCCCGACATCTCTGCATGTGTCACCCACTCGATTCTTATCGTAGCAGACGCCTCTCAAACAGGTATTTATAGGCGATATTTACAAGTGGCCTTATCGGGTAATTCCGATGCAGTTAAATGATAACCAAACAAACAGGTGTGCGATTTGAAGATGCATATTGGAGCTTGTCTGACTCAGTGCAGCAATTCTCTAAATATCGATTATCTAATACCTTTAACCTCTTCAACGCCAACGACACATATAGGTGTCACAAAGTACATTGTCAAAGTGATCTTGACACAATGACATAAGATTCAAAGCAGGTTTACCTTTTTTCGAGGCTTGGCGTTGAAAGGGTTAAACGAGCAATTCTTGTATATATGTATATATATATATATCTAATACCTTTAAACGAGCAATTCTTGTATATATATATATAATCAGGATCTCGAAAACGGCTCCAACGATTTCGATGAAATTTGGTATGTGGGGGTTTTCGGGGATGAAAAACTGATCTAGCTATGTTTCATTTTCAGAAAATCGCTTTTACTCGTGTTTTCCGGCTATTTTTGTTTGCATTAGAATATAAGGCTAAATTTCGCCGACTTCGAGCAGATCATAATGGCACATTAGAAATCGGGTGGTCGCGGATTCAGCCGACCTCGGTTCGATACCACGTTTTTTTTCAAGATTTTTAGTTTTTTTTTTAAGTTTTTTTTTATGAGAAAACGTCAAGTTTCTTCTTTTGTGAGAAAAAGTTACTTTTTTGTGAGAAAAAGTTACTTTTTTGTTAGAAAAAGTATTATAGGGAACGTGCAGTAACTATAGGCGGCAGCACTAATGCGACAGAAGAGACACTATGCGGACAGTAAAACAAACTTATCGAGGTAAAACATTCAAATTGATGGCGCCCTTATGGCACCAGTTGGCAGCACCGTCTATGTGCACGTTCCCGATTGGGAGCACAGAACAGGAAAAGCCAGTTGTCTGTAAAGTCGGTTTACGGACGATAGTTTAACGTGACTCACCCCCCCCCCCCCCACCCCCTCCGGTGTTTTTGTAAAATATCTTGAAAACGGTGCATCCTACGGCAAAATCAATGAAATTTTCACCCCCCCTTTAATACCCCCCGCGCTCCCTCCCCCGCATCCCCCCCCTCTCACCCCCCCCACCCCTCCGGTGTATATAATCAGGATCTCGGAAACGGTTCCAACGATTTCGATGAAATTTGGTATTTGGGGGTTTTCGGGGATGAAAAATTGATCTAGCTTGGTCTTATCTCTGGGAAAACGCTTGGTACCGAGTTTCTGCCCGAGCAGAGCTCGGTCGCCCAGGTACTGTTTCATGTATTACTAGAGGTTTTGTGTCCGACACATTGTCGGGGCATTTACAATACAGGTCACTTCGATACTAAACACATACTAGTAAAGATGGGACTACAGGACAATGAAGATTGTAGAATATAATGTAGTGAGGAAGACGAAACAATGGAACACAGTATGTGTGAATGTGACGCCCTCGCCAGATTAAGAATGAGACTCTTTGGCGACGGATACCCCGCACTAGGAGACTTTAAGGCACTACCGCTAAGTCCAATCATCCAATTTATGGACGAGGTGATAAAAGCGAAGGAGGGGTAATTAAGTACACAAAAGATCCCTACGGGTCGAACTGTATCCGCAAGGACCCCTAATATTAAGATAAGATAAGGGGTTTTGTGAGAAGAAAGACCTAGCGACACGACTCTGCCATTTTCTTTCCAACTACATGAACACACATTTCTTGCATAAACGTAGCTATCATAAGGTCGCGGGTGAGCAAAGTAATTGTTTCGGTTCATTTTCATTACAATATCATAATCAACCTAAAAGTCAATATTCCAAAATTTTACGAGCATTGACTGAGAAATGCGTCTTTTATACTGTAGGCGTTTGGCGTTCAGGTTTTGGTAGTGGATTTCTTATATATTTCCTTCTTGAGCAGACTTACCAAGTATCAGGAAGTGGTTGACACCGCCGAAACAGTAAGTCATCGGCCAGCTGACGGTATGAGCGGCAGTGTCAACAGGTAAGAGGCCACCATATCCGTGACTACCCATTCGCTATCCTACATTGGCGTTACCTATACGTGGCATACCTATATTTACAGATTACTCTGTTGGCGTTCGGTTTTCGAGCGTATGTATAGATGTTCTATTATATTTGTATATGTAAGTATGTATGTATATATCATTCTTTGGCACACCCTGCAGCCTGATCGGCTCAATGGAATTTGAAGTGTGAGGTGTCAATAGATTCATCTCAGTTCCACAAGTGACATAGGGTATATATTTTCCTGGAATTCCCATGGAATAGGCAATTATAAAGGAGGATTTTTTTTCATATAGTTTTGAAATTAAAGTTATACAAAGTCAGCCTTCTTAACTTCTTATTGGTAATGAATTTATACGCCAAGGGCGTTAAAATTTTTGTGACTGATTAAATAAGTTTGGCGTTCAGCTTATGTTTACAGATTTCTACGCTCCTGGCGTTCAACGTGTGACGCAGCAGACTTACCTAGCATCAGCGAGTGGTTGATGACACCACCGAAGCAGTAAGCCATCAGCATCATCATCGGCCAGCTGAGGTGCGGTATGAGAGGCAGCGTCAACAGCTGAGTGAACACCATACCCATGACCACCCATTTGAAGTTGGGGTCATAGCCGAAGAGTTTCTTGATTTGTGGGTATTTTTCTGTAAAAAATATTGGAATTAGAATGTTACTAGTGTAATAGCTGCTCTACACGATAGGCCATTAAATGGTCGGTGCGATGGCCCAGTGATGGCTGCAACGCATCTGTACGATGGCGACGTTCAGTTGTGATCTTTTTAACCCCCGACACAAAAAGAGGGGTGTTATAAGTTTGACCGCTATGTGTGTGTGAGTGTGCGTGTGTGTGTGTGTCTGTGGCATCATAGCTCTTAAACGGGCGAACCGATTTGGATGCGATTTTTTTTATTAGAAAGCAGGTTTCTTGGCGATGGTTCTTAGATATGTTTCATCAAACCCACCTGCGAACAAATTCAATGGTGTGTGTGAAGTGCCCAATCCGCACTGGGCCAGCGTGGGAACTACGACCCAACCCCTCTCATTCTGAGAGGGGGCTTGTGCCCTACAGTGGGACGTATATAGGCTGGGATGATGATGATGGGTATGTATTACAATACCGAAGTACGAAAGACCGAATGTATTAAAACATCGAATGGGTCAAAAGACCGACACGATTTTTTTCTGAAACCGTAAACTTCTCAGAATTTATTAAAACGGCATCATACAGAACCCATTACGTTAGGTTAGGTTTGTTTTGTAACAATCTTAAAAAGTTAACGGTTTCAGTACGCTTAGTATAAGTTTTCCTTCACTTCAATACTTCTCGATCGCGTTTTCGTAAAAAAATCAATTACTAGGGAAACATGGGCAGCGCCTCCGCGGCCGCGCGTCCATGTTTCCATAGAATTGAAATTTTTACGTAAACGCGATCGAGAAGTATTTTGGTGAAGTAAAACTTATACTAAGCGTACAGAAAAAAATCGTGTCGGTCTTTTGACCCATTCGATGTTTTAATACATTCGGTCTTTCGTACTTCGGTATTGTAATACATACCCCACCTTATAGAACAAGCTTTTAAAGACATTGTTCTATCGATCGGTGAAAATGAAGTTAAAAATTTCTAGAAGCCTCTAAGTAAAGTTGAGCGGCATCAAGACGTTAAAACTACTTAAAACAGTTAAAACCACAAAACAAACCGCATGGTTCAGTAAATTACGACACACAGACGCCGAGCCCATTGGTACTTCTAATGATTTTAAATTGAACACTTAGTGGGAGCACGTTGAGGCGGCTCGCAGTCAAATTTTACACAGTAGTATAACTGAACGTGTCACGGTGTTTGTTAACGAACTCCTCCGAAACAGCTCGACTGATTTTTTGTGAAACTTTTTTTCTGTATTCGATAGGTCTGAGAATAAGTCGTAGGCTATTTTTTATACCGCTACTAGCTGTTGCCCGCGACTCCGTCCGCGGAGAATAGTATTGGTTTGTAGTACATGCTATGTATCAGAGATGGCGCTGTATATTGGTTTGTAGTACACGCTATGTATCAGAGATGGCGCTGTATGTGAAAAAAGATTTTCCCGCTTTTCTGTTGAAATTTTTCCTGAATTTTCTTTGCTATAAACCTTACGGAGCCCGAGACCTTTCCAACGAATGCAAAACCGTGGAAATCGGTTCGTGCGTTCTGGAGTTATAGCGTCAGGAAGGAAAACCCGACTTATTTTTATATAGTAGATTATTCGCGGACGGAGTCGCGGGCAACAGCTAGTCTAATATATAAAAATCTCCTGTCACGGTATTTTTTATCGAACTCCTCCGAAACGGCGTGACTGATTTTTATGAATCTTTTTTCTCTATATAAGGTAGATCTGAGAATAGGTCGTAGGCTTTTTTTGTATATCTATCCCTATTCTTCGCAGACGGAATCGCGGGTAAGGGCCCTCGTCCACGGCGACTTTTTGTAGCGCTGCAGTAGCGATGCTGTCGCGCGTTCGCATCGATACAGTCGCGATGCGGTCGCTAGCTGTGTACCCTCGCCCACATAACACGATTCAGTCGCGATGCAAACGCGATACCGTCGCGCTTCTGACGCGATGCAAACGCGATACCGTCGCGCTTCTGTTGCGATGCAAACGCGCGATTCTCTACTAATGCGCCACCCTCCCTCCGTTCCCTCCCCGATGTCGTCCGACACGATCGCGCGTTTGCATCGATACAGTCGCGATGCTGTAGCGCGTTAGTAGCGCGTTGGCATCGCTTCTATAGCGCGTTACAAATGCGACTAGTTAACGCGCGTTAGTAGCGATGCTGTCGCGCGTTTACGAAACGCTACAAAAAGTCGCCGTGGGCGAGGGCCCTTATGGCCAACTAACATGGGCACCAGTTTAAGATCGATATAAAGCGATTAAATTTTTTTTATGGTTTTCGTTTTTTTTTTTTTTTTTTTTTTTTTTTTTTTTTTTTTTTTTTTTTTTTTTTTTTTTTTATGTTGGATAGTTCAGACAAACGAACTAGTGAACTAGTGGGTCACCTGATGTTAAATGAACACCACTGTCCATAGACACCCGCAGCGCTTTACACGATGCCAGTGCGTTGTCGGCCCTAAAGGAGAGGGAATAGGGGAAGGGGGAGAGGGAAGGGGTGAGGTATTGGGCCCCCGGCACTCTCACTGACCGTACGAAACGCAAGCAGGATTACTGCTGCTTCACGCCGGTGTTCTGTGAGAGGGTGGTACTGCCCCGGACGAGCCTGCCCATTCGTGATGCAGCGGCTAGCTACAACATGGCTCTACCACTACAAAATTATAATCATAACTTTAGAAACTTAGATAATCAGGTGTCCATGTCTGTTGGCTGTAGGTATCGAAGAGATGCCACTGAAAAAGAAGTGTGTACCTAATTAAAAATAGGTACATATTACGAAATTTTGGATTTATTTTTGCATACTAAAAGCTTAAAAATTCTTGTTAGTTATTTAGCATGGCTTCTTTCTTTTAAAAAAATAACATCACACTAACGAATTAAAAAGTTATGTGACGGATAAAAATGCTAAAAGCCACCTGATCTGGTAGTTCAATTAACCTTTTCGACGCCAACGACACATATCAGCACCGCAGGTTCTACGCCAACGACTTATATATCAGTCATGGCGTGCAGAGCGATATCTAACCTACATGCATTTCTGTAGGGTTCAACTTCGCGTTTGACATTCCGAAGTCATGGCGTATGAGTGAGAGCTGTTGTATTTGACAGAGCGTTGAAAAGGCTGTTTATCCGTCACTTAGCGCTAGTCAAGACTTTTGAAACAGAAATTTTAATTCCGTCTGTCAAATATGGTTATGAATAAGCTAATCCGAACTTTTAAAAAAGTGGTGAAACACCCCCTTACTCACGTTTCAAACCAAGACTCTTAAATAAATCATATATGAGTCGTGTGGAAATAACTCATCTTGACATACTGCTATTAGTACGCCTAAACTAAACTAGCCGGGAATGGGAGACGCTAATTACTTCGAAACGGTGTAAACTGCCACTTATATGGCAACGTAAGACTTCATTAGAATTAAGCAGTTCGTTGTCCGTCAGTCTGGTAGGACCTTTTTTAGGGTTCCGTACTCGAAGGTGACAAGCGGAACCCTATTACAGTCGCTACTCTTTCCGTCTGTCTATCTGCCAGTCACAGGGGTGAATCTCAAGTACAGTAATGCAACTACAACAATTAATAAAAAAAAATAAAAATCTGGGAGCTCCTTAGACGAAAAAGTTTTCTTTTAATTTAATTTAAGTCTGTCAGCGGCTGTAATTCATGAACTTAAACAGGTAGTCAGTTTTTTGACATTTTGTGGTGTATCCCACTAATATTCTAAACGCGAAAGTTGTTTGAATGGATGGATGTGTGGGATGATTCTGATCAAAATTGGTCATTCAAATAGTTTTAAAATGGATGAACATATTGAACACTTTTTATCCCGGAAAATTGCATAGTTACCGCGGGATAACGATAAAACAATTCTTCGCAGACGGAGTCGGAGGCAACATGTAGTATAATATATTTTTGTGCACAGTCAAGTATGCACGCGTTTCGGTTCGAAAAAAACTCGCTGCGCTCGTTTTTAAAAGCACCGGCACTCGGTACTTTTTTTTTTTTATGTTAGAAAGGCCAGACAAACGAACTAGTGGGTCACCTGATGTTAAATGATCACCACTGTCCATAGACACCTGCAGCGCTTTACGCGATGCCAGTGCGTTGTCGGCCCTTAAGGAGAGGGAATAGGGGAAGGGGGAGAGGGAGGGGGAGAGGGAAGGGGTGAGGTATTGGGCCCCCGGCACTCTCACTGACCGTACGAAACCCCACCCCACTTGAATCGTAAATAAATATTACCTAGACGCCCAACAACAGCAGCGAAGGCCAAACAGAGTCATCTCGGCGTTATCAGTGCACGGAAGGCTTCTAATCTCTAGCGACGAAATATTTTCAGATTTTTACGACATGCTGATAAGCTAGTTATAGCACTTTACAGCGCAATTAGTATGAATTAGCGAGAGAATGCCAACAAGCTGACGAACAGGCGAAGGTGGAGACCAAAATGTCGGACGTTAATTCGTAGTTAGCCATACAAATGACTGACGGGTCAAGTCATACACATAATCTGAAACAGAAGTTGTCTTGTGAGGAAATAAAATTAGCGACTCCAAGTCCGCAAACTTAAGATTTATTTAAATACTAGCTGTTGAACGCGATTCCGTCTGGAAAGATAGTTTATCGCTATCCCGCGGGAACTATGCAATTTTCCTGTATAAAAACTATCCTATGTACGATAGATGCAAGCGTTCATCTTGCAATCGACAATTGACGAAAGCGTGCGCATGACGTGCGGTTTACGTGGACAATAGACCTTAGTCACCAGTGCCAACTGGTCACATTCCTTTATCGACCACAGTGCTGCTTGGTAGTAATAGAAATGTTGACGAGTTACACTACGACTCGAAATAATTTAAGACTGTTGTTGAGTTGGTACTGTGGTCAAAATAAAAATGTTGACAAATTGCTGTGGCCCACGTATGAAAGCGGACAAGATAGGATAGTGACGATACAGGAATGTTGGCGAATCAAAACAGTAGACATGACAATGAGGACGATATAAGAAGGTGACGAAATAGGACTGTGGAAGTAGTTGTGTGGCAGTTCAAAGTTTAGCTTAATTGAACTTCGTGAAACTGAATGAATGGTCGGTCAGCAAACAAAAGAAACGTGATATTTCTCTCTTGGCTTCTAATCAATGTTATCTAGAATTTATGATTTATCATGATTCATGAATTAGAATCATTCCGTAAGAGCATGACTAACATTTTCCGGTAGCGTAAAAGTAAGGAATACAGCGTACTTCCCTGTCGAACAATATTGCTAGAAAAAGTTGCCGCCATCGCATTGTTGTCGCAAGTCACCGACATAGACCGAAGAATCGCCAGACTCAAGTGGCTGTGGGCAGGGCACATCACTCGTAGAACTGATGGCCGATGGGGCAGAAAGGTTCTCGAGTGGCGTCCACGGACCGGAAGACGCAGTGTAGGTAGGCCTCCAACAAGACGGACCGACCTGCTTAAGGGGCAAGCCACACAGAAGAGACGTGGGACGAGCGCCCCTTAAATCAGTTTTCAATGAAAACTTTTCATACTAAATGTATAGAAGCGTCGCGATCCAAAGCAGACAGAAGAACGGGGTGGAGACGCGGCCTGCGGACAAAAACGCGGACGGCGACGCGCCCCCGTTCCCTTCGATCAACACTTGTTACAAGTATTGTTGATCGAAAGCCGTCCCACGTCTCTTCTGTGTGGCTTACGCCCTAAGGTTGCGGGAACGCGTTGGACGCGGATGGCGCAGGACCTGTCTCTTTCAGCCGAGCCCGCATTGCACGGTGTCGTGTCGACAGACAGAGGAGCCCCATCCCGGGCCGGCCAGTGGGCGTCGCGGTGTCTCTTATGCTCCCGTCGTGGCGTTCACAATGGCAACGACGGAATCCGTGCGATTTTTAGTGGGTATAACCTGTTTCCCCGAGCAGAGAGGAATGCATAAGGCGCATTTTCCGCACCACAAAAAAAAGACCGCAGTGGACGTCTATCAGCTGAAATGGGATAGTTTATGGATTCCAATACAGACATCTTTATCCGCTTCGCCGTCTAACCGTCGCAATCGTATATAAACACAATTAATAGGAAATAGAATGAGTGACCGCATTCAGCGGTGCGGTATCAGTGCGATAACGCACCTGGTTTCACACGGGACCGATGGAATCATGGCAGTGTGTCATCGAGCAACACAAACACTCAAGTTTGTGTCGCTAGTTGGTCAATTTAAATTCGCGCGCGAGTCATTCTTTTTCAAGCGACTTCATAATAACTTTTTGCTATAAACCGGTTGTCTGTAAAGTCGGTTTCCGGACGATAGCTTAACGTGGCAATGTCATAACAAAACATTCAAAAAACAAAAATGGAACCGCCGAGCGCCGGCGGTCACCCATCCAAGTACTGACCGCGCCCGACGTTGCTTAACCTCGGTGATCGGACGAGAACCGGAGTTTTGTCAAATATCTTGAAAACAGCAACATCAATGAAATTTTCATCCCCCTTTAATGCCCCCGCACCTCTTCCCCTCTTAGACATGTTTCATCAAAATCCGTTCAGTTCAGCCGTTTCAAAGTTATGTAAGCTCTTTTCTCAACTGCGGAAGGGATCTTAGACGCATAATGGGCATTTACTTTATCTTCAGACACATGTGCGACCAAATTGCGTTGGGGGTTTTAAAATTTTTAATTTATACCTACATAGTTATTTTTCAGAGTGTGTGTGACCTGTGTGACTATGCCAGCCTCATTGGAAGACTCGATGTTAATCTATCTACAATTATGATGACAAATAGCCTACTTCATTAAGATACCTAGCTTATGTCACACTTCTATATAGTTGGAATGTGTCTGGAAAAAAATCCAAGCTAAATAATAAAAAAAAAATACTTTGAATCTTTACCCGTCTCACAAAGCCAACATATTTAAAAAAAACGTGCAATTTTTTTAAAGTTAAAAGCCATGGTTGTGTTGTATACGCCCAAAAAATCGTGTAAACAGCCAAGGCCGCATTTATTTTTTTCATATTTTAAACATGCAAGTTTCGATTTCGGTTTTCGTAGATATTGTATGATATGTGAATAAAGAACTACTGTAGTTCCATATTAGATAGAACATTTTATATGCTAAATTCTAATTTCAAACCAATAATGCACCCAACCGCATCTGACGTCAACTCTCGACAATATCTACAAGTATATTTTGTTTTGTGCATAAATTAATAATAATAACACTCACCTAAAATTATTTTCCTACGACTAGCATGCGGCTCCTCCGTGTAAACCCACTCAAAATCCGTTCTGGACACTTTTGCACCCATTTTTACGAAGAAAAATATTATAATTAATACATTGAAAATTCGCGAAAGATTACTGTGCGCGTATAGCCGGAAAGAACGTTAGGCCGCTTTGATACTTGACCGTGAACTATAAACATAATGCAAGGTGAAAATCGGGCTTGAAATTCAGTTTCATAATGTAATCACAATAGAATCGGGCTTCGCCTCACAGCACAGTACGAATAGCAAGTTAGCCTCATTGGAAGACTCGATGTAAGTCTATATACTTAAGTGTGTATTAATCAACATCAATATGTTTAAGCATTGCCTAGTACTTCTAGTACTAGCAATTTATTACAAGCAATCATTGAATTTCACAATATACAATAAAATGTTACAATGCATGTGTCATAAAATGCTACAATTTGTTTTATGTTTATTACTTAGAGCAGTACAGTCGAGAGCATGAATGTACAGTCAACCAATTTGATTCCTAGGCCACTATAGAACCATGTCATAATGAATTAATTTGTTTATTTTCTATGACAGTGATTATTGGGTGATGTATGTCATGATGACAAACTCGATCTTTGCAAATGTGTGTCAACGATATTGAATAGGAAAGGAGTTTGCTTGTGTATTAATAACTTGAATTGTCACTGTCAGTCTGTCAAAACTTCTTTTTCCTAATTTTGTTCGGAAATTTGGTAATGCTTTGACTCGCACTGACGTTGTAATTGTCTAATAGTTAATCTAGAAGAAAGACAAGGTTCTATAGTTCTAATTAACTATAAAAAAAAATTTTTAACCCCAACGCAATTAGGTCACACATATGTTTGAAAATAAAGTAAATGCTCATTATGCGTCTAAGATCCCTTCCGCAGGTAACAAGAGCTCAGAACTTTGAAACGTCTGAACCAATTGTGACGAAACATGTCTATGAACCATCACCAAGAAACCTGCTTTCAAATAAAAAAAAACCGCATCCACGGTTCACCCGTTTAAGAGCTATGATGCCACAGAGAGACACACACATAGAGGTCAAACTTAGAACACCCCTCTTTTTGTGTCAGGGGTTAAAAATAAGATAGACAGATTAAAATCAGGCATCTTTTCAGAAAAAGCCGTGGTGGCCTAGTGGTTTGACCTATGGTCTCTCAAGCAGAGGGTCCTGGGTTTGAGTCCAGGCTTGCACCTCGGAATTTTTCGGAATTTATGTGCGAAATTACATTTGTAATTTCCGATGTGATTTACGGTGAAGGAAAACATCGCGAGGAAACCACACTAGGCCCGCGTGGGAAGTACGGCCCAAGCCCTCTCATTCTGAGAGGAGGCCTGTGCCCTGCAGTGGGATGTATAGTGGCTGGGATGATGATGATGATTTATATCAGCCGAAAGACATCTACTGCTAGTCAAAGGCGTCCTTTAAAGAGTTCCACAACAATTGGTCCTGCGCTACCCATATCCAAGTGGGTTTTTTTTTTCTAATTTTTTTTGAGGCTATGAACACTCCAGGTGATCATGTCAGCCTCATGGGTGCTTACACAATTCCCTATTCAAGGGACATATCAATAAAATGGTAAATGCCGACTGCTTTGTCTGACAACGGCTCAGATAGCCAACAATTCACCTGGCCATTGTGCATGGAACCCAAATCCCCAAGAACTCTTCTCCTCAAGTCTGAATTCCGGACACACTTCAACAACACATGGGTCAAGTCATCACACTTCTGACAATCATCACATAGTGATGATGATTTAATTTTCATCATATATAGAAACTTATTTGTAGGGATGTGTCCGGAACAAACTCTAAAAGCAGACACCAATACTCTCCTAGCAAGGCCGGCTGAGTCAAACCAAGGCGTCCACCGGGGGCTATCATGGATAGTTCTGTACCAGATTCCTACACCCCTAGAAATACCCTGCTCACCAAAATGATATTCCCAATCCCATTTCTGTAAGCTCCTTCTTTTAATTCTGGGAACCAATTCACTAGAAAGGGGTTCATATCTGTTACAGAACCATCCACTACAGCCGCCTTGGCAAGCTTGTCCACTACTTCATTCCCAGGCAACCCTACATGGGAAGGAATCCAAGTGGGTCCTGTACACTTTACCAGATTCAGTCCATTGCCACACCTTTTGCTTTGCGTACACCACTCTACTAATACATATGTTAGTAATGTACATACAGATGGCCAATGAGCAGAGGTCGGAATTTTCATGGCAAAACAAAAGACTATTACAATCAGACTAGTCTTAGAATATTTTTTTCCATTGATACAGATAGTTGGGTAATAGAAGAAAAAACGGTTCATATTATTAGACTCCGGTATAAAGATATGTTTCTGAAACTATTCTGATTGAGACAGATTTTTGTTTTGCCACAAAAATTCTGGCGTCTGCCAATGACTCAGTAAGGTCACCTTAAATGTGCATATTAAGTAATTGTTTACATGTGAATTGATACGTATAATTTTCAATTTTTTTTTTTTGGGTATTGTTTTCATTTTATCACATGTAATTGTAACCGTTTGCCTATTTTTGTAAATTTTCTTTAAGCTGGAATAGCTGGAAGAGGTTCCTTATTTGGGAAAAGTTTGTCTTTGTTTTTTTTTCTGTTTCTCTGTACTTTTATGTGCAATAAAGGTTTACATACCTACAATTATGATGACAAATAGTCCACTTCATTAAGATACCTAGCTTATGTCACACTTTTAAATAGTTGGAATGTGTCTGGAAAAAAATCCAAGCTAAATAATAAAAAAAATACTTTGCATCTTTACCCCTACTGTCTCACAAAGCCGACATAATTAAAAAAACGTGCAATTTTTTTTAAAGTCAAAAGCCATGGTTGTGTTGTATACGCCCAAAAAATCGTGTAAACAGCCAAGGCCGCATTTAATTTTTTATATTTTAAACATGCAAGTTTCGATTTCGGTTTTCGTTGATATTGTAAATTATGTGAATAACTACTGTAGTTCCATATTAGATAGAACATTTTATATGCTAAATTCTAATTCCAAACCAATTATGCACCCAACCGCATCTGACGTCAACTCTCGATATATCTACAAGTATATTTGTTTTGTGCATAAATTAATAATAACACTCACCTAAAATTATTTTCCTACGACTAGCATGCGGCTCCTCCGTGTAAACCCACTCAAAATCCGTTCTGGACACTTTTGCACCCATTTTTACGAACAAAAATATTATAATTAATACATTAAAAATTCGCGAAAGTTTACTGTGCGCGTATAGCCGGAAAGAACGTTAGGCCGCTTTGATACTTGACCGTGAACTATAAAGATAATGCAAGGTGAAAATCGGGCTAGAAATTCAGTTTCATAATCTAATCACGATAGAATTGGGCTTCGCCCCACAGCACAGTACGAATAGCAAGGTAGATAGAGCAGCGGGTGACGGGCGATCTGTCTATCTGTCTATGCTATGCGTAGCCGGTTCACAACTCAGTGTGCCCAGCTTCTGGCATTTGCTAAAAACTCCCGCAAATCATGTTATACTTACAAGTCTTGAATCGACCACCTTTGGTACAGTGGTTTTAAGGTTTCGTGCTTCCAAAATGAAATACAGGAATCAGCGTTAATTTTATTCAGTCGACAATTTGCATATAAATAAAGAAATACAGTCTTATGATCAATTGAATTCAAGCATGTGAAAGAGGCAATAGGGCAAACCGCAAGGCCGCCACGCTTTAGACCTTTGATCTTTGCTTTAGACCGGTGATCGTTTTTTAGGGTTCTGTACTAAAATTTCCGTACCCGTTTGTCTGTCCGTCTGTCACCAGGCTGTATTTCATGAACCGTGATAGCTAGACAGTTGAAATTTTCACAGATGATGAAAAAATAAAAAAAAAGAACAAACAGGATAAGTAAAACTAAAAACACTACAAAAATTACTATGCTAAACTTACTGCTAGGCTAGGCAATGGGTCCCAATCTCAGCATATGCTAGGCACGACGCCCAGCGCTGGTTTTCAGACTGGTCCCTAGAAGAGGGGTGGTCGCTACTCGCGATTATTTGGTTAAATATGTATGCTTTCATTGCTTGTTCTATAGATAAACAAATACCAGTACCAATAACTACAACGAAAAGCAATGGAGATATAAAAAAATATATTTTTTTAATAATAAAACCAGCAAAAGTGTGTTAGTACATAATTATGTAGGTTTATTGCTAAAAAAACTAAAAAACACGCTTTAAAAAATAAAAATAAAATTTAATAAATTTCAATTCACTATTCTTATAGTGCAGTAAAAAATCTTAAAAAGCAATTATTATATTGTTATATCCAGATCAAAATTTGAAAACAATTCTAAATATTGATAAAATAAATAATAATAGTTTAAAATATTTTATTGTAAAAAAAGCGTGGGGTGCATGGTGTCAATTGTCAAGGATTATCATTTTGATAACATTTTAAAAAGCACCCCACGCTTTTTTTACTATAAAATATTTTAAACTATTATTAGATATTTTATCAATATTTAGAATTATAAATTTTGATCTGGATATAACAATATAATAATTGCTTATTAAGATTTTTTACTGCACTATAAGAATAGTGAATTAAAAATTATTAATTTTTTTTTATTTTTTATTTTTATTTTTTAAAGCGTGTTTTTGAGTTTTTTAAACTATTATTTATTCTCTATTTTTAGTTGCATTTTTTCACAGTGAGAGTTTCCATGTGCTAAAAAGAGACACAAAACTGTTTTTTGCTCGTCTTAAATAGAATCAGTCTATCTTATACTTGGTCTTTGGTGCGCGCGCACTGCTCTACACTACTAAACGAAAACCTCTTTCTTTCTAACTTTACCCCCCTCACCTACAACCCCCCCACTCCCCCAACCCCCTAAACCCAACCCTCCAACATCCCCCAACCCATTTCCCCAACCCCCCCAACACCTAACCCCAACCTTACCCCCAACTCCCTTAACCCCCCTTACCCCCCTCCTCATTTTCCAAACCCCCAACCACCTAAACCAAACCCTCCTAACCCCGGACCCCCACCCCATTTCCTCAAACTTCCCCAAACCCCTAACCCCCAACCCCCCTTACCCCCCAACCTCAACCCCCTAAAATCCCAACCCCCAACCGCCCTTACCCCCTCCCACTTCCCCCAACCCCCCCCCCCCCACGCCTCCACCTACCCCCCCTTCCAGCTCCATCATCAAACCCTTGTTACCATCTAGGCCTCTTACCCGCTCCCCATTTCCCACAACCCCCCAAAATCCCTAACCCCCGAACCCCCCAACACCCCGACCCTATTTCCCCCAAGCCCTCCCCACCCCCTAACCCCAACCGCCACACCCTTACCCCCAACCCTCTAAACCCCCGACCCCCTTACCCCCACCCCATTCCCCCCCCCCACCCCGCCACCTACCCCTCTTCCAGCTCCATCATCAGACCCTTGTTACCATCTAGAACCAAAGTACTCGTCAAAACGAATCAAACGATCCAAACTCGATGGGGTTGTTTCGTTTAATTGTGGAGTGCCTTTGGCCATCTTCCAGCTCCATCATCAGACCCTGGTTACCATATGGGATCAAATTGCTCGTCAAGACGAATCAAACGAGCCCAAACTCGATGGGGTTGTGTCGTTTTATTACAGAGTTCCTATGGCCACCATCCAGCTCCATCATCAGATCAGCTCCATGTTACCATAATATTGCATTGTCATCCAATTTACACATACGTGCAATATTTTAGCTCAATCGGAAACCGGGAAGTGGGTCAAAATCACGCCCTAAGGAGTCGGTTACAAACATACATACATACATAGAAACAAACAAACATACAGGTGAAGCTAATAATAAAAAAAAAATATATATATATAAAAGCGTGGTAAAACTACTTGAACTTTCCTTTTTATTTTGCTTTACAGTAATTAATTATATTACTCTAGAAAATATCCTAAACTAAAAGTAGGTATAGTCGGGGTAAGAAAAGGTTCGTCACTTTTCGACCTTAACTCGTTGACATAGAGTCGAAAAGTGACGAACCTTTTCTTACCCCGACTATACATTAAGAAATGAAAAAAAAATGAAAAAAAAAAAATTAGAATATATTATTTTTCCCTCGGATCAAGGACATATTACGTGGTAACACCAAATCACTCAGGTTGACAATGGGTTGACAGCAGTCAGGTGATTATTTTGACATTGACATTTGATGATACGAGATTCTCAGTCACTTTTAAAAACGGCATAGGTCGAGTGAAGTCATGGACGAACGATCGAGTCATTCATGATGACGCCTGCCGTGGTTCTTATTAGAGTATGCGTGCATGAGCAACTTTGTCTCCGCGACTATTTTATCAAGTCTATGGGTTAGTATGGAAGTGCGCAAACTTAGCGCTGCTACTCCCAGGATACAAATACACAGACTTGATAAAATAGTCGCGGAGACAAAGTTGCTCGTGCGCACATACCCTTAGAGTGAAATTAATGTCTAATTTTGACAAATTCACGCATCTTCTTGAATGGCACTATAAAGGCCACCACAAGCCGCAGCGTGGGGTGAGCGCGCGACGCCGACGGAGTGTACCCAGCGCAATTTATAACACTGAATCTGAATCGTATGTATATACGGTGGGTGACACACCCTGGCAGTGCGGCACAGCATATTAAGACTCAGTGTTATGCAATGCGCTGGGCAAGCTCCGTTGCCATCGTCGCTCGCACGCCTCGTGCTGCGGTCAGTGAAGGGCTTAATTCCGTAGAAAAGTAAACGTAGTGGTAGTGTATTATAAAGCTTGTCACACACAGCACTGATGCGGTAAAATTTTATCTACGTATATAAAAACCACATAAAACTTATCCGTCTGAAGGTATCACACACTGTGCAGATGCGAGGTGATGCATTCGCTCTAAAATTTCGGTGCGGATTGTTTGTACAGGATGTTTTTTTACATAAAAGGGGGCAAACGAGTATGCGAGTCACCTGATGGGGAGCAATCACCGCCACCCATGGACACCCGCAACATTAAGGGTGTCACAGGTGTGCTGCCGGCACTTTGAGAGATAAATAGTCTACAATGTAAACGATACAAATAATAATAGTAGTAATAATAATAATAATAGCATTTAGGGTACAAATGATTTGTTTATAAAAGATAACTACTAAAAAAAGATAAAAAAATGAGCATTCATTAACTATTAATTTATCTGCAGATAAAATCAAGTCTTCACATCTGTCGATATTGTCGATGCTCACAGATACCTTACGATAAAATATAAATTATCTGGGTAAGGTAATTAAACATAATGTACAACGATTTTTCTTTTCTAATAATGGGAAAACGTGACAAACTCATAGAACAGAATTATCTACTTGATAATGTGCACTGTGCTTAAAGAAAAACAAAACTGACCACAAACAAACAGGTTAGCCAACTTGTCAAAGAATTTGACATTTGGTGTCAGCCATAAACAACACAAACTCTTTCCTAAGTTTGATTGTGGTCATGGCGGTCGGTAAAAATAAAGGCCTATCGAAGGGCGGCAAAAAGGGTGTTAAGAAGAAGATGTAAGTTTATAATAAACCTGCGAAATTGCTATAGAAATATTGAAGAATATGATTCAAGCCAAGGATTCGAAGTGTTAATAGTGATTGTATTGATATTCTTGGATATAACTTGGTGGCTCGTGTCAACCGTGTCTTCTACTTGCAGTATGCCTTTATTCCTAATTATATCACGTTTTTACCTTAAACATAACACACAGCGCTTCCCTACAAGTTAAAAAGTGTTTAATTACAAGTTTTGTGGTATTCACGCGGTAAGTTAACATTTGGAGGTTATGTTATACATTTTCTTATTTTACTTTCAGTGTTGATCCTTTCACCCGTAAAGACTGGTACGATGTCAAGGCACCGTCCATGTTCACCAAGAGGCAAGTGGGGACCACCCTTGTCAACCGTACTCAGGTCAGTAAACCACTTTATCATGTCAAGACTTAGGTTAGAGTTTTAAGTCTAAAATTACAAGTTACTACTATACTGTATAGAGTGAAATTGCTCATTTTGCACGTGGCAGTTAGTTAATTGATGCATGTTGATTAATTTTCTTGTTATTTTGTTAGAAAAGTCGCATGTCGCGTGGTAGTTTTTTTTTTAAGTTTGATGGTCGACTAGGTTCATAGCTCAAGGTGTGTGCAAGCTTTGTAACTACGAAATTCGATTTTAGAACTTTGTATCGTGCCGTTCTGTTCACACTAGTAGTATTTAAACTAAAGAGTGAAAGGGATGGCAGGATACGAACTTCAAATTCCGTTGAAACCCAGTTTTCTCACGTTTTCCTTCACCGTGAAGCTCATGGTAAATTTGAAATGTGGTTTCGCACGTAAATTCAGGAAAACTCAGAGGTGCGAGCCCGGACTCGAACCCATGATCCTCTGCTAGAGGCCATAGGTCAGACCACTAGGCTACCAAGGTTTTAAAGATATAATTGCTATTGAAAATCTTAGAAATTACTAAATGATGATCCACCTAGCTCGCAATGACACAGAACTGATGAAAACATTTGTTCCCTTTTGATTTACCACTGATTCTAGAGCTCTCTTCGAAAACAGAACCTCAAAATGCAACTGCGATTGACTATACTGTGGTTTTATTTTTAGGGTACCAAAATCGCGTCCGAAGGACTGAAGGGTCGCGTCTTCGAAGTGTCGCTGGCCGATCTTCAAGCTGATACTGATGCTGAGAGGTAAGTCATCTTTGAATATGTAGAATATATCAAACTGGTAGTACTTTAACTGGCCTATACACATTCATTCTTGTTTTAGGCGACTTGCAAACAAAGCAAATTTGGTTGAGGCAACTATCAATTTTATAAGTTGCCAGTTGTTAAGGGCCCCATACACCCAATACCCTTTACATCCATGCCCTGTTTACGGTTGCAATCTTGTGGCAATCTGTGCTTTGGGAGACGGTGAGGGGAGGGTGTGGAATCGTTTGACTCTCTGCGATTGCCAGTTGGGAAAACTAGCAACACCCACCGACCGATACAAATTCAACCGTTGCCAGTTGCTGCAATAGTTGCTCCATTTGCAAAGTGCCTTGATGTGCTTAATGATGATCCACCTAGCTCGCAATGACACAGAACTGATGAAAACATTTGTTCCCTTTTGATTTACTACTGAATACCAACACGCTATCCATCCATGCTACAATTTAGGACCGTTTCTTGACACTATTGTTTGTTCTAGGTCCTTCCGCAAGTTCCGTCTCATCGCTGAGGACGTTCAGGGCCGCAATGTGCTCTGCAACTTCCACGGCATGGACCTGACCACTGATAAGCTCAGGTAATTGTACTAATGTGTTTGTGTTGACCTTAAACAGATATAGTCTAAGATCCATACTAGAGGAAACCATCACTGACATGTTTAATGAATTTTCATTTGATCTTTTCCATCAAACTAGCTGTTGCTCGCGACTCCGTCTGTGAAGAAAAATAGCCTACAACCTATTCTCAGACCTACCAAATATGGACAAAAAAGTTTTGTATAAATAGATCAAGCCGTTTTGGAGGAGTATGATAACAAAACACCGTGACACAAGATTTTTATAAAAGGTGCTAATAAATTAGGTACCATTATTTCCAGGGCTTAACTTATCAAAACAAGTCACTTTCACTCAGACAACTTTTCAAAATTTAAAAAAAAAGCCAACTTTTCATTCATATACATCCAAACAGATTACTGATTTAGTATTGGAAAATCTAGTTTTTTTCTTACAAATTTCAAAAAGTTGCTATAGTGACTTATTTTAATGGGTAGATATAAGCCATAGAAATATTGGTAACCTAACTTGTTAGCACCCTGTGTATTAGATTTAAGTTAGGTAGTCATAGTGTCGCTCTGGCAGCGGCTTCACCTTTAGTTACTTAGTTGTTTAAGGTTAGTTTTAGTCAGGTTGGAGACTGAAAACCAGCGGGATCGCTGAGTCTCATTATCTATTTATCTCATACTTAAAAACTAGATAATGTGTAGTACTATATTTCGTAAATTTGTAACTTTTTGTATGTTGGTAAATAAAAATTTCTTTTATTTATTATTATTATTATTTAATACATTCCAAAACATATCTTCAGTCCGTTGGCTAAAAGTCGCAGTCCAGCTATACGAAGTTATACCTTATGGTCTTTGTATCGTTTTATGCTGCGTACAGTATATGCTGCCACACAATGTAGAGTCTTAACCTGTGTACAAGGATCACTTTGTGTCGTTGCTACATTTTAACCTTTTTCCAGGCCTCTGATTCAGGTATGCTACTACAAAAATACTCTTTGTGCTATATTGTTTACCTATGCAAGATTAATGAAAAGCAGAGCATATTCTGAAGAAATCCAATTGATTTTCTACCATATTATAAAGAGACCAAGGTTGAATCTTTATGTAGATTTACGTGGTTGCTACATGCACTATGACTGGAAAAGGGTTAATAAGTATTAACAAGGATGATATAGACTGGATTGGCAGTCGCCATAGTACGGATCGGCCACGGTTTTTGTAGTTTGATTATTAAATTTAGATGGCGCTGAAATATAGCTAGAGGCTTTGAAGGCAAAACAATAAGACTACAGATATTTCATATCACTGCAAATGTATTATTATGCAATATTTTTGAAAAATATTACATTTGTAGTAATATGAAACATCCATAGTCTTATTGTTTTGCCTTCAAAGCCTCTGGCTATATTTCAGCGCCATCTAGATTTAATAATCGAACTACAAAAACCGCGGAGTTTCCGTACTATGGCGACTGCCAATCCAGTCTATATCATCCTTGGTATTAAGTACTAACTTAGTAACTATTCAGACAGGAGGTGCCTTAAGCTTATTTCACTTGTGCAAAAGGGTGGTATAAGGTCCTAAAAACTTTACTAAAAGTTGCTACCTTCCCCCAGATGGATGGTCAAGAAATGGCAGACTCTGGTGGAAGCCAACATTGATGTGAAGACCACCGATGGCTACCTCCTTCGAGTTTTCTGCATCGGATTCACCAACAAGGACACGTTGAGTCAGAGGAAGACTTGCTACGCTCAGCATACTCAGGTAAGACGCACTCGAGAAACCCTATGTCCCGTATACAAGGCACCACAAGTTTAGGAACTATACTAAGGGTACATGTGCACCTAATCCGTTGTCGGCCGAAGTATGTTCGGGCGTCGTCGTCCGAACTCGGCCGATCGAATCAAACGTATGTAAAGGAACGAGAGCGCCTACACTGTTACGGCACGCAGTACCACCATCAATAAATAAATTAAAACCGGCCAAGAGCGTGTCGGACACGCCCAAGATAGAGTTCCGTAGCCATTACGAAAAAATCAAGTAATATTTTTCTAAGGATTTCGTATGTGTACGGAATCTTCCAAGTTAGGTATCGTCAATACTTTGAAAAAAGCTCGTATCTCAAAATCGATAATCTGGCAAAGTGAACTTTATTACGCGCGTATCAAGGTTCAGTTTTGTTTACATGCTGATTTCAGATACGAGTTTTTCAAAGTAGTGACGGTATGTTTTATACCTTAGGCTACTGTTTACTATTAAACTACAAATAATTCCCAAGCAATCTTAGCCGCTATAATTTTCCTTGTAAATTTAATATATTTACTACCGTTTTGAAATTTTTCAAATTTTTCCACCCAACAGTATAGATTTTAGAGGGGGGACGGACGGTCGATTTTAATGAAAATTTTCACTTTAAAGTTGAATATTTCGCAAACAAATCACTGAATACAAAAATCATGTTAGCAACCCCCCAATGGCTTTAAAAGACCTATCCAACAATACCCAACTCTATGGGGTTAGTTGAGAAAAAAAAATCACCCCCACTTTACGTCTACGGAAGGTACCCTAAAAAAAAATTTTTTAGTTTTTTTTATATGATCACTTTGTCGGCGTGACTGATATATATATTCATGCCAAATTACAGCTTTCTACTACTACCAGTCTCTGAGCTTAGCCGCGGACAGACAGACGGACAGACATGGCGAAACTATAAGGGTTCCTAGTTGACTACGGAACCCTAAAAATAAATAAACATGTGTACGTATGTGAAGAAGAATCCCTATCTCATGGTTGCATGTCTGTTATATTTCAAACCTCTAGCTCTGCCAGTCGCGTTAGTCTTTTCGCAGTCCAGCTATACAAAGTGTGCCTCTGTGGTCTTTGTATCGTTTTATGCTGCGTAAATTATATGCTGCCACACAATATTGAGCTTATTTACAACTGTAAAAGGTTTGCTTTGTGTCGTTGCTACATAAACACCAAAATAGTTGCCACTGTAAGCGTGACAAACTTGCAGCCGGGGCACCTTGAGATCTCAGTCATCCAGCTTCCTCAGTGATAACCTCAGTGCAGTGCACAGATTTGCGGCACAAATTGTGGGACTTGGCTGTAAAATGCGGGAGCCCTTCACCCGACCTAACCTGGTTAATATATTGACCGTCGAAGCAGTGTTGTTGCGACAGCTATAGTTTCGCTATCGACAGTTGACCTTGAGAAAATAGTCGATAGCGTCGATAGTCTATCGAAAATATCGACATACTGCAATATTATCGATAGTGAAAATTAAGCGATACTATTGAACTTGGTCGATACTATCGATAGTATTGATAGAGCAAAACTATCATCATAGCTATTATAGCTATTATTGCGCCAACTATTAAGTAGCTATAAGATTTAGAAGAAATTGATACCTGATACAGTACCTATAATGAATCATTAGCAATATCTTTGTGAATAACAAGTGCTTAATTGTAACATTTCTACGCCAATAGAGGCAGGATATGACGCACTAATTATAATTCGACCATCTTTTGTACCATGTTCTAAGAAATAAATATATTATTATTATTATTATTATCAATCAACCAAGTTCAATAGTATCGTCAAGGATCGATAGTTTCGATAAGTCTACTGATAGTATGACTGATTTTCAAGGCTACGATATTATCGGTACACTATCGGTATCGCAACAACACTGATGTGCTATGGCTGATGCTAAAGCTTTATGTTGCCCCCAGGTCCGCGCCATCCGCAAGAAGATGTGCGAGATCATCACCCGCGACGTGACCAACTCTGAACTCCGCGAGGTGGTCAACAAACTGCTGCCAGACTCCATCGCGAAGGATATCGAAAAGGCTTGCCACGGCATCTACCCCCTCCGTGATGTTTGCATCAGGAAGGTACGTAGTACACTACAACTTACTAGTTGATTACCTTGTTTTCTGATGTTTAGGTCAAAAGCCCAACTGTAAGAGCGCGCGCAGACAGAGCGCGGTCTTGAGTTCTGAGTTCCGCGTTCCGAGTTCTGCGTTCTTTCGAATGTACTGAGTCTCTTACGATAACGCACACAGCAGGCGACTGGAACTCTCGAGCGGTCAAAACACAGAACTCTGAACGCGGAGCTCGGAACTCCAGACCGCTCTCTGTCTGCGCGCGCTCTAAACGGCTTGGACGCATAATGTAACTCGCAAAACGTCCCTCCACCAAAATTCCCATTCGCAAAACGTCATCTTTGCAAATGGGGGCTCCTTGTGCGAAGCACCTCATTCGCATTACGTCCCTATCTCAAAAGGTCCCACCCCTTTCGCAAAATGCCCCTTCTGTGAAAGCCCCCTTTCGCTGAACGTTTGCCCTCCATAATGGTCTTTGGCGGAATGTCACATATGCAAATGAAAGTGGTATTAAATTTTTAAAATAAATTTTGCGAACGGGACATTTTGCGAAGGGAATGCATTGTGAACGGGATCTTCTGAGAAAGGATCGTAATTTATGCGAAGGGACATATTGAGAACGGGATGTTTTGCAGAGGGTCGGTTTTGGGAATGCGACATATTTATAAAAGAGACCTATTGCGAAAGGGACGTTATGCGGCCAAACCCTAATAATCTTTTTCAGGGCTCCATACCTCTGTAGGAAAAACGAAATAGGAAAAGGGGCCTTAGACGCTTAATTTTTTTACAGCTGCAAGGGAAGACAATTGTTGAAAAGACAGTGATCCTATAAGGTTTCCGTTTTTCCTACAGAGGTACGGAACCCTACAAATTAAAATTGAATTTCACCATAAGCTTTTGATGAAACCAATATTCAGGTAAAAGTTTTTCTTGACCATAATGATGATCCACCTAGCTCGCAATGACACAGAACTGATGAAAACATTTGTTCCCTTTTGATTTACCACTGACATACCCATTCATTCAAACATCCACTACTTTCTACGAGCATTTCCTAACGTCTCTTGCTTTTCAGGTTAAGGTGCTGAAGCGGCCGCGCTTCGAGATATCCAAGCTGATGGAACTCCACGGTGAGGGAGGCAGTGGCAAGAGGACTGAGGCTGGGGACAAGTCGGAGAGGCCGGAGGGCTACGAACCCCCAGTCCAAGCCAGCGTCTAAATTTAATATACACAAGAAAATAATCAAGTGTTTTATTTTACTAGCAGCCCTGATTACGGTTGAGAACAAGTCTGTCATATTCCACTTTCGTCAGATGCAGTTTTTTTTATAATTTCAGTGCTGTTTCGTCAGGAATGACGGATGCGGATAACCTATAATGACCCTTTGGTCAGATTATTACTAGAGTGAATTCACCCAGCCATAATTCAAACAAGGACAGATGTTTCATATTACTACAAATGTGTTATTTTACAAAAATGTTGCATAATAATACATTAGCAGTGATATGAAATATCTGTAGTCTTATTATTTTGCCTTCAAAGCCTGTCTATATTTCAGCGCCATCTAGATTTAATAATCGAACTACAAAAACCGCGGCCGATCCGTTCTATGGCGACTGACAATCCAGTCTATATCATCCTTCATTCAATGCAGAAAATACGTAGGTTAGGTTAGTTCGATTTCTTCTGCCCGAAGGGCAAATCGCCTAGAAATAGGAGCCCCATCGAATGTGTAGGTTTTAACTTAATTATGGATGAATAAATCCTGGGGTCTGATCCGACGAAAGCGGAATCTGACGGACGAGGAATCACGAGAATTGCTGTTTCGTCACCAGTTACAAAATTCTGACACTGTAAAAAGAAGTGATCTGACTTTCTAAATCCAGATTACGTGCGTGGAAATTGGCATGTCATGCTCCCTGGCAACCCCTCCTGTTTAGCGATTTTAGTATGGAAGTGCGCACACGTAGCGCCGCGACTCCCCAGGGTACAAATACACAGATTTGATAAAATAGTCGCGGAGACAAAGTTGCTCGTGCGCACATACCCTTAAGCGGGTGGACCGATTTGGATGCGGTTTTATTTATTTGAAAGCAGGTTTCTAGGCGATTGTTCTTAGACATGTTTCATCAAAATTGGTCCAGCCGTTTCAAACTTATCAGCACTTTTGTATGTTGCGAAAGGGATCTTAGCCGCATTAACTTTATTTTCAAAAATATGTGACCCTTAAATACGTTGGGGGTTTTTAAAATTTTGAATTTATAGTTATATTAAGACTTGACGCTGATGCCTCCAATATGTAGGCATTTCTAAAAAGTTTGTACATTTAATTTTGGACTCCGAATTTCATAGAAATTTACAGGTAAGTAAGTAGGGTGAAGGGTGAATGCAACTGTGCCTAACTACACAGCCACCCAAAATGTGGTCATTTGTATGGAATTTTCCATTTTTGTTACCCACCACCCCCACCACGAACCGTGTATGTGGTAACAAAAAGGAAAATTCCATACAAATGATTCAGAACAAAAAAAAGACCTTTTCGAGGCGAGAGGCTCCTCAGACTGCGAGGGTGCTTCGTGCACGCTTAACTTCGTTTATTTTACAATTAGAAAGAAGGTAAGCGATCCTAATGTGTTATTGAAAAACACTTGAAAAATAAGTCACAGCAAATATATAAAAATTGGCTAGGATTTATAGTAATTAAAAAACTTTTGGTTTCATAAATAATAGTTACTATTTTATATAAAAGCGATATTCATTAAAAATATTCTTCAAGATTTATTTACCCATTCTGAAAATTAGTACCATCAACTTTGTACTAGATGGAGCTATAATCAGTTTCGACCATTTTTTCAACGCGTACTTCTAATAATAAAATAAAATAAATATTAGGGGACAATCTTACACAAATCGGCCTAGTCCCAAACTAAGCAAAGCTTGTACTATGGGTACTAGACGACGATAAACATACATAGATAAATAAATACTTAAATACATAGAAAACATCCATAACTCAGGAACAAATATTCGTGCTCATCACACAAACAAATGCCCTTACCGGGATTTGAACCCAGGACCTCTTGCTTCGTAGGCAGGGTCACTACCAACTAGGCTAAAGCGGTCGTTATTTCTATTTGGTAGCTTTGTGAAAAAAACTTCTGAAATCATCAATGGTAGGTGTTATTTAATTTAAATATATTTTATTTACATTTACACTACTTACAAAATAATTCAGATCTTATATTATTTATTTATTTAGTATCCGACCGAAAATTTGGTTTTGAAGTCAAATTGGAGTATGGATGGGTTAATTTTTGGTAGAAAAATTAAAAGTAGAACCGAAATCAATACTTAATTCGTGGTCTTTCGTAGGTCTATATTAATGACAGCCATATTGATTTAATTGTACAATTTGAACAAAAAATAGAAAACTATTAAACTTAACGACTAAGTGATAAGTACCGATGATAGATGTTGTTTAGTACAAAGAATTTAGCGCGGAAGAAGTCGCGGGCAAAAGCTAGTATAAACTATTATAGCCCTAGTAGTTTGGATTTTGGTTTGAAATACTACTCTCGGTCGGATACTAATATTATTAACTATTCGTAAATTATTCGTACTAAGTACAAAGTATTACTTGGTATTACTATCTATAGATTTAGTATCCTTATTCCCTATTTAATAGTCACCATTATAATTTTGTACTTTGGCAAATTGCAATTCAAAATATGGTATAACGCCGCTTGAAGCATCCCTATGTGGATATAATTATTTACAAATAAATAAGTTGTATCGCAATCTGACAGAGTAGCGACATCTATTGTCAAAAAGCTAAACTACTGGCGCTCGTTTTCGCATTACGACGTGCAAATCTTTTCACAAAATGACGCTCTGACAGAGTAAATTAATGTAAATTGCGTGTATCTGAACTAATGACATCATTCAACTGATACTTTCAGTGGCATAGTAAATATTTAGCTTTTTTTGTTAAAACACCTAGCGCCATCTGTTATTGAATAGCAAAACTAATCTAAAGCAACCCCTAACTTATTTAATTAATGTCATTTTTGGTTTTACATATTAAATTAGCCTTATAAAGTAAACTAAACTAAACAAGACTTGAATATTACAGTATCCTGGCACCTAGGGAGCAACAAAGTATTAAAAATAAACCAATATATTTTGTAGTCCAGTTTTCGTACAGATGGCGCTAGTGATCATAATCTCCAAAACTATAAAGCACGGATTTGTTATTCAATTTAACGAATTTAGACTTCTAACGCCATCTGTTGATAACGAGCTTTTAAGGCCCATACAGACCGCAGCGCAGGGCGCCGACGGAGCGTGCCCAGCGCGGTCAATAGCACTGAATCATACATACGGTGACATACACCGGCGGCGCGGCACAGTGCATTTGATTCAGTGCTATGCAGCGCGCGCGTCGCCGTCGCGCGTACGCCCCGCGCTGCGATTGTGAAGGGCTTTAGTGTAAGTCGAATAATGACAGCTTTTTTAGGGTTTGTTTTATTACTCTTCTTAATGTTTCTGTTATTTTTAAGTGACAGATATAATGTTTTACATCTTTTTTAAATCGAAAAAAAAAATAAACAGGCCCTATACTACGAAGCGCGAAATTCGAACTTCGTTTCATGCCGTTCCGCTCACGCTAATGGTATTTATTACGAGAGTGAGAGGGACCACACGATCCGAACTTCGAACTTCGGATTTCGTAGTAACCCCCAAGTTTACTGATACCATAAACAATAAAATTGTGTTTTTTAAATGTCGGAAAAAATGTTTGTCTCTCAAATTTATTGTGGCGCATTACTCTTGGCGATGATGGTCTTTCCAAAACCGCTGAAAGCGTTAAAAAATACACGTATAAGGCTGCGTATCCACCGGAGCTGTGCGAGGATGCGTTGCGAGGGATGTGTTTGTCATGAACCAATAGAAACACTTCATTTAAAAGGTCCTAAGTGAATGAAGTGTTTCTATTGGTTCATGACAAACACATCCCTCGCAACGCATCCTCGCACATCTCTCGTGGAAACGCAGCCTAAGATCCCTTTGCGGGCCCCTACTTACAGAATAAACGTTTGCTAAACGTTAAATTCAAATACAGTCAAAACCGTCGACACCAATTACAACGACATATTGGATGTAACGACCAAGAAAAAACCCAAAACGATCTTATATACCAAAATAACACTGGTTACAATGACCAACCGTGTTTAACGACCAAAATATTGCTGTCCCTTGAATGTCGTTATAAACGGTTTTGACTGTAGGTACCTATGGTATAATAGATAAAGTACCTACGTACAGTCAACATCAAAAGTAGCTCACTTTTGCATTACAACTAAGTACAATCAGCGGAAATGCAGCTTAAATAAAATGTACATATACTCTCTTATTACCTTGGCAGTAGAGCTGAATATAGAACCGTTCACTTATGCCATTTCCTATAATAATAATAATAATAATAATAATTTCCTATACATCACCATAAAAGAAAGACAAATATATTAGAATGATATAGTCTCATATCTCTTAGAAAAAAAACTCAAGGTAGGGTTACTGTGACCTAGAAGGACAACTTTGGTCACTCGGATTAAGGGGCCTACCCGGCCAAATTCGTTGTTTACGTCGCTATACGACGACAACGATATGACGGGATAATTACTACATACACCCATGCAAAATTACAGCTTTCTAGCACATTAGTAGACTATTAAGTATCTACGCTAAGCCGCGTACGGACGGACGGACAGACAGACATGACGAAACTATTGGCATTTTGGCTCCGGAACCCAGAAAAGGTCACAAAACGGACTCAAAAAGTAAGGACACTTTTCTTTATGAAAATGAATAGTAGGTACTCGTGATTTTTAGGGCATTTTTTTTCTTGTACCTTTTGACTTTTTTTAAATTCGGAAAGTTTTATGTGATTTTTGCTCAGAAACACGAGCTCATTCGATCCTACTAGGAGAAAAAAAGTGTCCCAAAACTTTCATATAATTTTCGATTCCTCCATTCCGTTACGGTCATATAAAGTCGATGAAAAATGGTAACGGAACGGGAAAAAAACTTTGGACTTTTTTTATTTTTTTTTATTTTAGATAGGCCAGACAAACGAACTAGTGGGTCACCTGATGTTAAATGAACACCACTGTCCATAGACACCCGCAGCGCTTTACACGATGCCAGTGCGTTGTCGGCCCTAAAGGAGAGGGAATAGGGGAAGGGGGAGAGGGAGGGGGAGAGGGAAGGGGTGAGGTATTGGGCCCCCGGCACTCTCACTGACCGTACGAAACGCAAGCAGGATTACTGCTGCTTCACGCCGGTGTTCTGTGAGAGGGTGGTACTGCCCCGGACGAGCCGGCCCATTCGTGATGCAGCGGCTAGCTACAACATGGCTCTACCACTACAAGAACTAAATAACTTAACATAACTTTTTTTAAAGAAAGTAAATCTCAAAATTTCTTCGCTTAAATAAAGTAAATGGTAACACTTTAAACTGAAAATGTCCGGTTGGTTTTAGGTGTCCGCCCGCCCACATCTTTACTTTTTTGATTATGCCTTTTTAGGGTTCCGTACCCAAAGGGTAAAAACGGGACCCTATTACTGAGACTTCGCTGTCCGTCCGTCAGTCACCAGGCTGTATATCATGAACCGTGATACAGACACTTGAAATTTCCACAGATGATGTATTTTTTATGTGGTTTTCAAATAGGTCAAAGATACCCTCCATATTGGACCAAAGTACCCGCTCTTACGATAGCGTTTTCATATTTTTCATTACATTCATTATATCATAGTAATAATTTATAGTTAAATCGTTTCATACAAACATTCAAACATTAAATGCTGATATTCACTTATATTTAATTTTGGGGCAAGTACGACCTCAGGGCAAGTGTAGCAACGGGCAAAGTAAACTGGGGCACTTAGGTATGGTTAAGACACACTCAGATCGTTTGGTTTAACCAAGGACGATTGATATTATGAGGACTGTCAATATCTATATTGCATTCATCCATACTTGCCATATTTAAACAACTTTCTAACCTCAAAAGGCATCATTTTTAGCTAAAACGGCTAAGGTAAATTGAGGCCATACGTCTAGCTAGCACGCAGAACAGATGGCCGTTGGCGCCGAAAAGTTCTCAAATAGAGACCACGGGCTTTTAAGCGCAGCGTAGGACGTCCACCAACGAGATGGACGGATGGTAAAGCTCGCAGTTCACGGCGGTTGCAAGCCGCTTCCAACCCGAAACTTGGACTTGGACGTCGAAATGATGATAGTTTATAAACTCAATCCGCATTGCCATACTTGCCCCAAATGCAACATATGTAACCTAACCTATATTGCTGTGTTCATGAAACTGTGCTCTTTAACTCAGTGTCTAAAAGTGTTCTTTATAGTGACACAGGGCCTCTGCCGCCTTTGTATCAGGAGGATGACTAGACAGACGGTGGATATGGCTAGTGCTGCTATGCAGAATATGATCAGTGTTAGTTGAGCTGCTGCTGTCGAGAATGTACCATGGTACACTAGCGATCGAAGGTCTTCTGGAAGCTCGTCTAGAGTCTGTAAGAAGAAATACAATATCATAGTTATGTATATAAAAGCAAGGACGATATAGACTGGATTGGCAGTTGTAGCGGAGTTTATAAGTCTGGAGCCTGGGTAAGGGCCAGAATGATTCAACCACTACATATGAGGATATAACTCAGTTTATTATGATAGTACAGATACAGGGTTTATTATTGATTATTGTTTATGATTATTGATTTACATACGTCTGGTTCGCATCAGTTAATTATATACAGTGTGATTATGACGTCATCGGGTAACCACATAAACAAGAAGTTGGCTTAATGTAAATGACACAATTGTACCAATAATACAGATGAAACCGGGTTCCATAAGGAACCCGGGAGGTCCACCGATACCACCCCTCGACCTCTCCTCACGCCTCCTTCTTCAATACGAATCTACAGGGAGATACGTATTGCATTAGAGTAATGCGCTAACAACGGCGCTTGCAAGAGCTATTATTACAAGTACAATTCTGCACAACAGGTAAATTTATATAGGTCAAGATTGGGTAAATAATATGGAACAAACTCACAGCTTTCTTGTTCTCCGGAACTGCGTCTATATCCTCTCGCCATCCGTCCTCAATCATATTCTATCTAATCTGAGGGCAGTTCACTCACCCACTTATCCATCAAGTTCAAATATCAACCGATTTTCCCTCCTCGCCATAAACGTCAATGTTATCCCTAAGATTTGCCAGCTTAAAATAGGATTGACAGATCAGAATAGGTGTCACTGCATGAATGCCACCAACTAGTACATCGCGGAGTTCGCGGGATCAGCGACAGCAGTCGCCATAGTACGGATCGGCCGCGGTTTTTGTATGCGATTATTAAGTCTAGATGGCGCTGAAATATAGCCAGAGGCTTTGAAGGCAAAACAATAAGACTACAGATGTTTCATATTACTACAAATGTATTATTTTTCAAAAATATTGCATAATACATGAGACTACAAAAACCGCGGCCGATCCGTACTATGGCGACTGCCAATCCAGTCTACATCGTCCTTGATAAAAGTCAATCAATCAGTTAGTTGCTAAGATAAAGTCCTAGATTAAGTAAACCCACGCTAAAGACCAAACTAAAAGAACGTCTTCTCGACTTTCCATAATTAAGTACCTAAGTACCTAACCTACCTACTTATTTGTTTCTTTTCTGAAGCTGTTAAATAGTTTATTTTATAGGATAAGTTTAATAGGTTAATTATATAAAAACTGAGCGCGTCTCGCCCTCAAACGCAGCAGTTTAGCGAGAATATTATATACCTAAGTTGTAATTAAATTTATAAATAAACTAGCTGACCCTGCAAACGTTGTTTTGCCTTATCACCTAGGGGTATAAAAAATAGTCTACGACCTATTCTCAGACCTACCGAATACAGAGAAAAAAGTTTCATAAAGATCGGTCAAGCCATTTCGGAGGGAATCATACACAGCGTAAAAAACAAAAGTAGTCTCTCTCGTGGGCATAATTAGCGATTCTAAGTCAGCAAACTTCAGATTTGAAATGGGCCGAAAGTGGACAAGCCGATGGAGACTTGACTAAAAAATATTAGCTATATACCCTTAACTTTTGCAATACCCACAGGAGAGACAGACAAAAAAATTAGTATAAACCTAATAAAACAAATTAACTTACCATATCAATCCAACAAATTGGCAGGATGAGTCCTTGCTTGAGATACGACAGTGCAGTGAACATCGGAGTTTTCTTTATTTCAATATTAATCTGAAGACTGCAAACAAGAAAACGCTCAAGTTAATGCGTAAAAGCCGATTTACACCAGACGAAGAAAGAGCAAGAGTAGCTTGTGAAAAGTTGGCCCGGTAGCGCCATCTCTTGGTCCGGTTGGGCGGTTAGCTCCGAAGGAGTGTTAAAGTCTCTCGATAGAGGGTGTAACATAGATGCGCGTTTATCACTGCATAAGGTGATTATTTAACAGACTCGACTCAGACAGACTTTGAATATTTTCAAAAATATTGCATAATAATACATTTGCAGTGATATGAAACATCTGTAGTCTTATTGTTTTGCCTTCAAAGCCTCTTGCTATATTTCAGCGCCATCTAGATTTAATAATCGAACTACAAAAACCGCGGTCGATCCGTACTATGGTGACTGTCAATCCAGTCTATATCATCCTTGGTAATATAAAAAAAACATTATACAAAAACAACCTAATATACAACATCAAACACGCATAGATAAAAAAACTGAAAAGCAAAAAATAATACCTTTTTTGTTTGACCGTAATCTAGGTACCAGTTTGAAGTCGGTGCCTCAGCACTTAGCCAGGAGGAGTGGACCTATAATCGTCTACCTGATTGGCTTCTATCACTCCTCCTGGCTCGTGCTGAGGCACCGACTTCAAACTGGTACCTAGATTAAGGTCAAACAAAAAAGGTATTATTTTTTGCTTTTCAGTTTTTTCGGCGGTTTAATTTTTTGTTAAAAAGTTTTTATTTTATACTTTTTTCCATCCTTGGGGTAATTTTTTTTTCCAAATTTATAATACCAACTTCAAGGTATCCCCTACCCTATCTATCCAATAAAAAAGAATTATGAAAATCAGACTACTCTGTAAAAAGTTAGTCAATCATCCCCTGTTTTCCTACCCTTAGGGTAGGAATATTATTTCCAAATTTAAATGGGACCACCCTCGGGGTATACGCTTTCCAATAAAAAAAGAATCATCAAAATCGGACTACTCTGTAAAAAGTTATCCGTGATCATACATAAAAAAAAAAAAATATATACGTCGAATTGAGAACCTCCTCCTTTTGTTTTCGTCGGTTGAAAACAATATACTTTTAAATATATAAACAGGCTATAATTTTTATATACAAGTTAGTAAATAGTGCTCCTTAAACAAGGATCTGAAGATAGTTAAGGATTTGGCACGCCATAGGTTTATTGGTAGGGAGTTCCACAGCCGAATAGCCTGGACAGTAAAAGAGTATACCTACATAGAATGCTCTTGTTCTATCTTTTGCTCTTTGTTCTTCTGGTGTAAATCGAGATTGAGCATGTTCGAACACGAAATAATGTTCCAAGTACCAGTTCGCAGGCTTTAAAGCCGTTTAAATCAAGCGAGCAGGCATTCTTAGAATATTCTGTAGAATCTGTGCGAACGCAGACAGAACAACGAAAGAATGTTCAGTGGTTGGGAAGATAAATTTTCGATACAGTGATTTGATCGCGAAATATTCAAATTTAACGTGCAAATTCTCTAAAAACTCTAAAAACTAAACTGATGATTTGAAAATTTTGAAAAAATGTGTGGTGAGAGTGAATATATCAAATTAACAAGGAGAACTATAACGGCTAAGTTTGCTTGAGAATTATTCGTAGTTTGAGAGTAAATAGCAGCCTGACATAAAATATTAGGTACTTGTTTAATACGTACAGTATAATTAATAGTAAAATTAATGAGATATGCAAGGACTGTTCGTAACGGCTGCGGAACCCTATCCTGGGCGTGTACGACACGCTTTTGGCCGGTTTTTTTCTTAAATACCAAAATCTTAAAATTCTCTGAGATGGACTTATCGGAGTTAGAAATTAAGCTAGGTATTAACCTTTTCAACTTGCAACTTTGTAAAGTAGCTCACTAACTGGGAATTTTAAAATATGGGAAATTTACCTGGATTTCCCGCTGAGCGATATCCCCAACGTTGGGTGTATGTCGACGTAGGAATCGTGCAGAACAGGGTCCGGGTTCAATCCAGTGATCTCTTCTCTGAGTCGGGGATCCCCCCTTAGAAAGTGGGGGTGGGATGCTAAGGCTGGTGCACCTGAAAGAGACACCATGGTACTTAAATAAATATCACGGGACAATTCACACCAATTGACCTAGACCCAAAGTAAGCAAAGCTTGTGTTAATATGGGTACTAGGCAACGGATGAACATAGGTACATACATATATGTAGATAGATACCTACATACGTATCATCATCCCAGCCAATATACGTCCCACCGCAGAGCACAGGCCTCCTCTCAGAATGAGAGGGCTTGGGCTGCAGTTCCCACGTGGACCCAGTGCGGATCGTACTGCACTGCGTCAACGGTGAGTGTGAACGTGCCTTTACAGGATGATGTTAGTGTTCCCTACATTTAACAATGGCAGTAAAAATGCCAATGAAAACGCAAGTAAATAATTGTGCGCCGGTATCAGTGTCGTCGAGCAGCCCCGCGAGCAGAGCGGTGGCGCGTAGTGCGCGTTTGGGAGCCGACGTGACGTGTGGTTCCGAAAAGAAGGGCTAAGGATTATCCCGAAACATGTCAAGTTAAACTCTTATGGGTATCGGGTATAGACAATAGTCAGTTTCTCATGTGATGACTAGATGGCGCTAAGAGTCGCTACTTCAGCCCCCTTATAGACTGGAGGTCGGTATTGCAGTGCAGTCTGTACGTCTGTGGGCGCTTGCAAGGGCCAGTCACTCAGAGCCTCGTTGGCGAGCGTTGTTGTTCCTCAGATACTTCTTGATCCTTGTTGGAGCGGGTGCAGACTTTAGTTAGTTCCTTATGTGATGACTAGATGGCGTTAAGAGTCGCTACTTCAGCCCCTTTTAGACTGGAGGTCGGTATTGCAGTGCAGTCTGTGCGTCTGTGGGCGCTTGCAAGGGGCAGTCACTCAGGGCCTCGTTGGCGAGCGTTGTTGTTCCTCAGCTACTTCTTGATCCTTGTTGGAGCGGGTGAAGACTTTAGTTAGTTCCTTATGTGATGACTAGATGGCGCTAAGAGTCGCTACTTCAGCCCCCTTTTAGACTGAAGGTCCGTAATGCAGTGCAGTCTGAGCGTCATGGGGAAGCTTGCAAGGGCCACTCGCTCAGAGCCTCGTCGATGAGCGTTATTGTTCCTCTGTTACTTCTGGATCCTTGTTGGAACCGGTGCACTGTAGTTAGTTTCTCTTGTGATGACTAGATGGCGCTAGGAGTCACTACGTCAGCCCCCCTTTTAGACTGAAGGTCCGTATTGCAGTGCAGTCTGTGCGTCATGGGGAAGCTTGCAAGGGCCAGTCGCTCAGAGCCTCGTCGGTGAGCGTTATTGTTCCTCTGCTACTTCTGGATCGTTGTTGGAACCGGTGCGCTGTAGTTAGTTTCTCTTGTGATGACTAGATGACGCTAGGAGTCGCTACGTCAGCCCCCTTTTAGACTGAAAGTCCGTATTGCAGTGCAGTCCGTGTGTCTTAGGGAAGCTTGCAAGGGCCAGTCGCTCAGAGCCTCGTCGGTGAGCGTTATTGTTTCTCTGCTACTTCTGGATCGTTGTTGGAACCGGTGCGCTGTAGTTAGTTTCTCTTGTGATGACTAGATGGCGCTAGGAGTCGCTACGTCAGCCCCCCTTTTAGACTGAAGGTCCGTATTGCAGTGCAGTCCGTGCGTCATGGGGAATCTTGCAAGGGCCAGTCGCTCAGAGCCTCGTCGGTGAGCGTTATTGTTCCTCTGCTACTTCTGGATCCTTGTTGGAACCGGTGCACTGTAGTTAGTTTCTCTTATGATGACTAGATGGCGCTAGGAGTCGCTACGTCAGCCCCCTTTTAGACTGAAGGTCCGTATTGCAGTGCAGTCTGTGCGTCATGGGGAAGCTTGCAAGGGCCAGTCACTCAGAGCCTCGTCGGTGAGCGTTATTGTTTCTCTGCTACTTCTGGATCGTTGTTGGAACCGGTGCACTGTAATTAGTTTCTCTTGTGATGACTAGATGGCGCTAGGAGTCGCTACGTCAGCCCCCCTTTTAGACTGAAGGTCCGTATTGCAGTGCAGTCCGTGCGTCATGGGGAATCTTGCAAGGGCCAGTCGCTCAGAGCCTCGTCGGCGAGCACTGTTGTTCCTCTGCTACTTCTGGATCCTTGTTGGAGGGTGCACTGTAGTTAGTGTCTCATATGATGACTAGATGGCGGTAGGAGTCGCTACAGGGCTGTTCTGCACTTACCCATGGCACAAGCAGTGACGTTGATGACGCCCCGCGGCGGGCAGGTGCCAGAGTCGATTTCGCAGTAGCACTGGTTCGCTGGATTGTGTTCAGGGTCATCGAACACGTCGATCGGCATGCGGTAGCGAAGAAGCTGGATGCCATCTGCAGTCTGTAATAAGTTTTAGGTGAAAATTCAAGAAAGCTACCCGAAAACAATTTCCAAGCTAGCCAGCTTAACGTTCTTAAATATATTAAACATCCAAGACTCGAGCACAATCATTTGTATTTTTGACACAAATCGCACCTTCAGGACGGTACTGAACCATTAGGAATTATTCTCATTTCAAAAGTAAACCTGTTGTTCTTTGAGCATTAAGTTCAATTTTGAAACGAGAATAATTCCTATTGGGTCAGTATCGTCCTGAAGGTGCGAAATATCTGCTGCGGCCGGGAATCGAACCCAGGACCTCAAGCTTCGTAGTCAGGTTCTCTAACCACTATGTAGGCCATCCGGTTGTCAAATTCTTGGAGGAGTTTTATCACGCTCCCCGCTCCGCTGATTCCACCTCCACTCCAGTCCACTGCACACCAGCCCACTCTACTGCAGTGCACCAGTCCAGTCCCGTGGAGTGGAGCTCTACTAGGGTTGCCAACTTTTTTTACAAGAAATAAAGTATATTTAGGTCTCAGAAGAAAAACAAACAGTACCTATTTTAGAAAAATTAATAGTGTTATATTTTTTTTAATGTTTCGATGTGCTTCTCGAAAAACTTTTCAATTTAGTATAATTTTGAAAAACATCATAGGCCTCTCTACTGTTAAAATAAATGAGGTTATAATTTTTTATTAAGTTTATTGAAGCCCTTTTTCTGTTTTCCCGCCACTTTGCATTCATTAAGTACCGAAAAAAACTCTTTCTGTAAATGCTGAGGTAGCTGGAACAGATAGTAGATTATGAGACAATTTAGTGTGTGCTTTGTGTTAGGCATTTTGAAAACAGTACATACATACATAGGTACATACATTTTGTATACGTTATTTTAGTTCAACGTATCGTTGATACGGCTGATACGGCGGTAGCTACGCCCCTGATAAGTACATCGGACTGCCGGACAGTAAAATTCCTTTGAGGTGCATAAGCACCCTGAGAGTGGGAGTCTTCCGACTTCTGATGACTTTAAGCAACTCCTCGTATTTACCTCAACATCCTTTTCGTATTTGAAAGGCAGTCTTCTGCAGAGATTTGGGAAGAACACGTGGAGAGTGGACTCTCGGTCCAGAAGAGAGGGAGGGAAGATGGAGCCGTCTGATGCTTCGATGCTGTGAATAAAAAAAATAACGTTGGGTCAAACGGAGGAAATTTTTTGAACTCTCGCCTCAGCGAGATTAGTGTTCTGAAACGGTGAATTATTATTTTGTTTTATTTAATTATAGGGAACGTGCACATAGACGGTGCTGCCAACTGGTGCCATCAATTTGACTGTTTTACCCTGATAAGTTTCTTTTTACTGTCCGCATAGTGTCTCTCCTGTCGCATTAGTGCTGCCGCTTATAGTTTCTGCACGTTTCACATCAGGGAACGTGCACATTGACGGTGCTGCCAACTGGTGCCATCAATATGAATGTTTTACCCTGATAAAAACGGGTAAAACAGTCAAATTGATGGCACCAGTTGGCAGCACCGTCTATGTGCACATTCTCTATAGCTTGGCTCGCGTGAACCGTCAGAAATTCCGGGATTTTCCAAAAATTCTCGTGGGAATTTCCAAAAAGTGCATCGTGCTCTTTAACAGGTAATGTTAAATAAAATATATATGAATCACGTCATGCACGCACGCATACACTCATAGATTTCGCATTGAAATATTAACTAGCTGCTGCCCGCGACTCCGTTTGCGAAGAATCCGTTTGTCGCTATCCCGCGGGAACTATGCAATTATCCGGGATAAATCGTGTCCTACATGTTAATCCAGGTCATAAACTATCTGTGTGCCAGATTTCATCGGAACCCGTCAAACCATTTTAGCGTTAAAGAGTAACAAATATCCACACAATATCCATCCATACAAACTTTCACGTTTATAATATTAGTGAGATAGGAACAATACTATGTAAGTACATTTTGTATTGCTATAACAAGTAATAATGCAGTGGCATAGCACAGTAATACAAACTTTGTGAAAATTCCATGTATCTAGGTACAATAAAGACATAGACACACGGTGGCAGACGAACAGGCCGACGTAGGCTTAGTAATATCCCATTGGTCTCTTTTTGGCAACATAACCCTAACATCCGATGCCTACTAATTGAAGAACTGCAGTAAACACGAGCATATCTTCAATCATATTTTATCTCTCTTACGCAACCTTCATATTATGTCTACAATTATACAAAATAGTATATTTTTTACACGTTCTTCAATCGACATACGGACCGATAAACTTTGAACTGTGATAAGATAAAATAGATATAATGTGCCCTGGTTTTGCTTTGATAATAGCCGTTTACTATTTAAAATTTGATTGCGAAATGCCCTTATCCATTCATAGGATACTGTTGCATAGATACTTAGTTGTGTAGATGCTACTATTTTGATAATATTATAAACGCAAAAGTTTGTATGGATATATGGATAGATGTGTGGATGTTTGTTATTCCTTCACGTTAAAAAAACAGTTTGACACACACACACAACACAGTTATAACTGGATTTTTGGATGAACAAATGATCGAATGTGTTAAAATATCGAAAAGTTTCCTTTCTGAAACGTTGAATATTAAATTATCTTTATCTTTGAAACCGTATTTTTTATAACATTGTTATAAAATTAGACTAACATAATGGGTTCTATACGTGCCGTTTTAATAAACTCTGAGGAGTTTACGATTTCAGAAAATAAAAAAACGATATTTTGACCATTCGACATTACATTCGATGCAATATGTATTAACCTCCAATATTCAGAACCGTGCCCATTTCTATGCTTATAGGTATCAACAATCAACGTCCAAAAAAAAATCACGCTGTTTTATCATCTTTACTATTTTTACTGTTCACTAATGTCGTTCTTTTGTTATCAAACACATTTCCTGGCCCATTAATCAGCTGTTTAAGTATTTAAATAAAAGACTACTTACGGTTTTTTACGTCTACAGAAAATATGTGCACATAGTCACTTAGGTAAACACCCTACCTACCCCTAGCTACCTTTGGTAGGTTGGTTATTTATGTACCTACCTAGTTGTTGTTCTGTATTGTATTGTATTGTATAACCAACCAAATAGATGCAATATCCAAATCCATCGCCAAGAAAAATAATGTCTACGGCATACCTAGTACTATAAACTTCATGAGTATAATCATGGACAGGGATGTTTGGAAATAATTCCGATCCGCATTGGCGATCGCTAGTCTCAAATAGCGTACTTCTGTCTAAAAAAATTGTTGTGCTAATGATGGCTCATAGACATTTTTAGGGTTCCGTACCTCAAAAGGAAAAAATGGAACCCTTATAGGATCACTTTGTTGTCTGTCCGTCCGTCCGTCCGTCTGTCTGTCAAGACTCTTTTTCTCAGGAACGCGTGGAGGTATCAAGCTGAAACTTATATCAAATACTCAAGTCTACTGTCCCTTGGAGCTGTGAAAAAATCAAACTTCTAAGCTAACGCAATCAAAAGATACAGCCGTTTATGACGCAAATTTCCGCATATTTTCGAAACTCGCAAGGGAATCAAAACCTAAAGGGTACCTACTTCCCGTGAACTCAGAATCTTGAAATTTGGTACGAAGCAAGGTCTTATAGCACAGATAAAGGAAAAATTGCGAAAAGCATAAATTTTTTTGTCTGTCTGTCTATATCAGTAAACAACGCACATTTTCGACACTCGCAAGGGAATAAAACCTACAGGGTACTTCCCGTGAACTCAGAACCTTGAAATTTGGTACGAAGCAAGGTCTTATTGCACAGATAAAGGGAAAATTGCGAAAAGCATAATTTTTTTTGTCTGTCTGTCTATATCAGTAACCAATCTACAATGATCCCACACTGGGCACATTTTGCTTAGGAGCAGGGGTCTGCTAAGACTGGATGTTCATAGATACATATAAATTTGTACGGAACCCTCGGTGCGCGAGTCCGACTCGCACTTGGCCGGTTTTTTTGTTCACGTCTCTCTTGGACATGGAAAAAAATAAGGGTCTAAAATCTTAAGTTTGCTAACTCGGAGTCCCTAATTTTATGTCCAGGATTAGACGCAAAACGCAAAATGTCCCAAACGCAAAATACCCTAAACTTAAAACGTACTAACACGCATAATGTCCTAAACGCAAAATACCCTAAACGTATATTGTAGCGAGGGTGACCTGTGGGTGGATATTACTTCAGGATAGGATTAGGATCCATAGTCTACGTTTGGAATAGTTACTCTCAAAATATAAATTCTCAAAATCCATACTAATATTAGGTACAAATGCTAAAGTGCGTCTGTCTGTTAGCTCTTCATACTTAAATAGCTGAGCCGATTTACATGAAATTTGGTATGGTTAACAAATACGTTATTTCCACATCGTTTCGTATGCTGGCCATTGATGAAAGATTATGAATGACCCCTTTCGCTCGAGCCTTTCTTTCCACGCGCTTATCAAGTACTCGCTTATCGTAAAATATTTTATGTTTGTGAACTAGTTACAGAACACTAGCGTGATCCCACGGTTTCGCACGCTTAAGAGCCCGTTCAGACGGAGACATGCCAGATCTGATTTTTGTAGGATACGGTTTTAGGATTTTCGGAAAATCGCACGGAATAAGGAAAAACCGGCCAAGTGCGAGTTGGACTCGAGCACCGAGGGTTCCGTACTTTTTTTTTTTTTTTTTATTTATTTAATCAAACGGTACATGCTTTTACAACAAATTCTGTTATCGCCAAACTGTTACCAGTTTGTTGGCGATGAAGCACTCAACACTATAATTGAATCATGCACCAGTTACACAAAACAGTTAACAACTAAACTGAACTGACAGTTATCAATTATAACTGAAGATACACATTGCCGAACAAAATCCCCTTCAAAGAATGTCCGAACTTTTTTATTTGGTTGCGTAACAAATAAAATCATCACCTACACAGAAATTTGAACCTAGTCTTTACTTCATTACAGTCGAATTTCGGTAGCGGCAAAACTCCACTTGACAGCTAAACTTGACAATTTCACGCAACGTTCTGAGAAAAAAGAAGGCCACTTTTATCAAAGTGGCGCTCATTTGGCTCGGACATTTTCGGGCGCGCGACTGTGGATCTACAGTTATAATTGATCAAAGGTTCCGTATAAATTTATATGTATCTATATGAACATCCAGTCTTAGCAGACCCCTGCTCCTAAGCAAAATGTGCGTAGTGTGGGATCATTGTAGATTGGTTACTGATATAGACAGACAGACAAAAAAATTATGCTTTTCGCCATTTTTACTTTACCTGTGCTATAAGACCTTGCTTCGTATCAAATTTCAAGATTCTGAGTTCACAGGAAGTACCCTGTAGGTTTTGATTCCCTTGCGAGTGTCGAAAATTTGCGGCATAAATGACTGTTTCTTTTGATTGCGTTGGCTTAGAAGTTTGATTTTTTCACATCTCCAAGGGACAGTAGACCTGAGTATTTGATATAAATTTCAGCTTGATACCTCCACGCGTTCCTGAGAAAAAGGGTCTTGACAGACGGACGGACGGACGGACAACAAAGTGATCCTATAAAGGGTTTCGCTTTTTCCTTTTGAGGAGCGGAACCCTACAAATGAGATTTATATATATAATTCCATGGGACCCATTCTCCGTAAGTAACGGGAACGTACCCAAACTACGTGACCCGTTAGGGGGGGAGGGGGTCACCAAAAATACCACGCTTGGTCACGGACGGGGGGGAGGGGGTTTAGGTTTTCATCACGTAGTCAACAAACTGGTCTTTAGTCTAGGCAAATCTCGCAAATCTATATTAATAAAAGACAAATATGAGCCAAATTATTATTTTTTAACTTTCTGTTTGCAAAAAATGATTTAAAATCATATTTATAAATTACTACGTGAAAACTAAAGGGGGAGGGGGGGGGTTTGAAAAATACTACGGGCGGTCACCGAGGGGAGGGAGGGGGGTAAAAAAAGCAAAAAATGGGTCACGTAGTATGGGTACATTCCCAACCATTGCTTTAGGGTGCTGTAAAAAGAGATTTTTGGAATTTCCCTGTAAAGATCGGGTGAGATTTTACTTATGTGTGCGGACGAAGTCGTGAGAGATGCAAGTTAATTGTTATTATGTTACCTGTTGCACTCAGGGTTGCCCCAGAAGGAAAGATACTCCTTGCCGTCGAGCTTCTCAATAATGTTCATTTTCCTTTTGTCGTGTTCGCCGGTGTTGATGGTGTAGTGTTCGTCGACTGTACCATTTTTCTGCAAACGGACAAATAAGAATGTTAGTCTCACTCCGGCCTACACAGCGTCCGCTGCTGGGCTCAGTGTTCTCCTATTGTAGCCCGAATCATCATTTCAGCCGAAATGACCGCTAGCCGCTGCATCACGAATGGGCCGGCTCGTCCGGGGTAGTACCACCCTCCCACAGAACACCGCCGTGAAGCAGCTTACTACCTGCTGCGTTTCGTACGGTCAGTGAGAGCGCCGGGGGCCCAATACCTCTCCCCCTCCCCTATTCCCTCTCCTTTTTCCTTAGGGCTGACAACGCACTGGCATCGCGTAAAGCGCTGTGGGTGATTTTGGGGATAGTTACAATAGAGCGATCTCTCTCCAGGCAGATGTTATGCCTGGGGACCGAAGTCCAATGGATGAATGTTGGAAGTTGTATTTATGCAGCCGAGTTGAGAAACTTCGATAGCGTGATGTAGGATTGTAGTAGTTAGTTCCTTATGTGATGACTAGATGGCGCTAGTAGTCGCTACATGATCATTTAACATCAGGTGACCCACTAGTTCGTTAGTCTGGCCTCTCTAACATAAAAAAAAAAAAGACGTCCACTGCTGAACATAGGCCTCCCCTAAGATTCGCCAAACAGATCGGCCCTGCGCCATGCTATCAGCATCCAACGCGTTCCCGCAACCTTAACCAGGTCGTGGCTCCATCTGACTACCAGATGGCCTAGTGGTTAGAGAACCTGATTACGAAGCTTGGGGTCCCGGGTTCGATTCCCGTGTCGGGGCAGATATTTGTATGAAAAATACGAATGTTTGTTCTCGGGTCTTAGGTGTTTGTTTAATATGTATTTAAGTATGTATCTATCTATATAAGTATGTTTATCCGTTGCTTAGTACCCATAACACAAGCTTTGCTTAGCTTACTTTGGGACTAAGTCAATTGGTGTGAATTTATTGTCCCGTGATGTTTATTTATTTTATTTATCTTGTTGGTGGCCTACCTACACTGCGTCTTCCGGTCCATGGACGCCACTCGAGAACCTTTTTGCCCCATCGGCCATCAGTTCTACGAGCGATGTCCCCTGCCCAGCCCACTGCCACTTGACCCCGACAATGCTTCGAGCTATGTCGGTGACTTTATTTTATTTAATTCATTTCTACCCTAGGGAAGAAAATAATAGTTATCCTCCCGTATGTCGGATATGATTTGCCTCACTTTCCGAGTATGAGAGATGAAAATAATATTTGTATTGTATTGTAAACTACTTACGGTCACCAGCAGCCCAAACTTTTGGAACTTTAGCTGACCTTGGAGACTGAGGATTGGCTTGGCGCTGTTGATTATACTGTCTTCGTAGCCCCACAGGAACCTAAGGAACAGGACGGAAACAAAAAACATGTTATTTTTTCAATAAAAAATAAAATAAAACCAAGCTTTTCCAACCGACTTAAAAAAGGCTGAGGTTATCAATTCGGTTGCATGATTTTTAAGGTTTCGTACTCAAAGGGTAAAAACGGGACCCTATTACTGAGGCTCCGCTGTCCGTCCGTCTGTCTGTCTGTCTGTCTGTCCGTTTGTCACCAGGCTGTATCTCGGGAATCGTGATAGCTAGAGAGTTGAATTTTCACAGATGATGTATTTCGGTTGCCGCTATAACAACAAATACTAAAAAACCTGCCAAGAGCGTGTCGGACACGCCCAAGATAGGGTTCCGTAGCCATTACGAAAAAATCAAGTAATATTTTTCTAAGGATTTCGTATGTGTACGGAATCTTCCAAGTTAGGTATCGTCAATACTTTGAAAAAAGCTCGTATCTCAAAATCGTTAATCTAGCAAAGTGAACTTTATTACGCGGTATCAAGGTTCAGTTTTGTTTACATGCTGATTTGAGATACGAGTTTTTAAAGTAGTGACGGTATTTTTAATACCTTAGGCTACTATTTACTCTTAAACTACAAATAATTCCCAAGCAATCTTAGCCGCTATAATTTTCCTTGTAAATTTAATATATTTACTATTATTTTGAATTTTTTCAAATTTTTCCACCCAACAGTTTAAATTTTAGAGGGGGGGGGGGGACGGTCGATTTAAATGAAAATTTTCACTTTAAAGTTGAATATTTCACAAACAAATCACTGAATACAAAAATCATATAAGCAACCCCCCAATGGTTTTAAAAGACCTATCCAACGATACCCCACACTATAGGGTTAGTCGAGAAAAAAAAATCACCCCCACTTTACGTCTATGGGAGGTACCCTAAAAAAAAATTTTTTAGTATTTTTTATTTAACCACTTTGTCGGCGTGACTAATATTATTATTATTATTCATGCCAAATTACAGTTTTCTAGTACTAACAGTCTCTGAGCTTAGCCGCGGACATACAGACAGACAGACGGATAGACATGGCGAAACTATAAGGGTTCCTAGTTGACTACGGAACCCTAAAAACCAATCTTGATAAGTTGCTTAAAGGGTGACATCTCTTGTCCTGGTGAGCGGATAGTTCCGAAGGAGTGTTGACGTTTCTCGTTTGAGAACATGAAACATAGATGTCGCTAGGTGTCTCTGCATTTATTGAAAGACAAACTGATATATAGGGAAAATTCGTGTCTAAACTCCTGACCACTGGTGGTGTAAGGGAATGCTGAGGACCTGGGTTCGATTACCGGCGCTGGTATCTTTTTCTGTTTTTTTTTCTGTGTATCCATGTTTTAGTTTGTATTTAGTATAAAAATATTAAGATTTCACGGGATGGCCATAAAAGTAAAAAATTTGGAGTTAAAAATAAAAAAATACAAAAAAAATCCATAAACCAATCATGAAAACTTATTTATTGTTAATTGCACTTTTTGTTACATAATTACTTTATGAAAATAAATACCTGTGGACTGGTAGTTCAAGGAAAGCGTTGGGGTGATTCGCCCAGTTGAGAGCTTGACTCAGAGAGAACTGGCTTATGGTGTTCAGGTTGATGTCGATCGCCTTTGCAACTACCCCCTGTGAAAGAAATATATTGATAAGGTCGACGTCCAAGAGCAGGGGGTTAAGTTGATATCAAACAGTCGGCATTGTTTGGGGGGCGTGATGGGGCGACGGCCTAGGGCGCCAAATTTCAGAGAGCAATCGGTGGGGGTGGGATGCTTTCCCCTCCAAACTGGCACTCGATTTTGATTTCCTTAAGAGGCTGACAACACCTAATTTTGTTGAAATTGATGTCATTAAAACAGTTTTTTAAGAAAAACTGTTTGTTCTAGCACATCAAAAAATTATATGTTAATAATTCATCATATTTCAAAGACCGTGGACGGACTCGATACATAATTGGACGAAATCGGCTCGATAGAAAATAATTGCAAAGATAGGTCTTAAAATCATCATTAAACGGTTCTATGTCTTTATTTTTTTGGCGTATGCGTCTGCAATTAAAAACATGAAGTGAACATATTCATACTTAAACCGCTAACGAGTCATATTTCACAAATAATCCACAGTTTTTTTTTAATTCAATATTTGCCCGATAAATTTCAATATACCCGGCTGCCCAGTCATAGCGGCATCTCGTTTACTCCGATACAAATAGACAGTGTGCGCCGACGTTGGTGTTGACAGCGTCTTAAGTGGTAGCCACAATATATTTGCCCGGGTGTCAATGGTCGTAACACCGGCACTGATCAGATGGGTAATTTTACATTCGTTTTCTTGTTTCATTTTGCATCTTCAAAGTCTGACGCATAAAAGACCGACCTAAGCACCCCCCAGTGCCCAGCGGGAGAATGCATGCTCCTCTCCCGGCCTTCCAGCAAATGGCTGAGGCAGGACACTGTGGGTAGATTAAGTCCCCTCCCTACCCCTCCCCTCCTCAAAATATAAAGCACACGTTTTTTGTATTAATAATCAATAGAGAAGGGGACTTGTGACCGGGTTTTTTAGTCCGTGCAAGTCGGACACTGTCTGGGCCCTCCATTCCCAGTTCGTCCGAAGGGATTTTTCCCGAGCACAAGTCACTCTTCCTACCCTAAAGTTAAAAAACAGCAAAGACTTCGCGTCTTTGGCCCCTCTGGCGACTCATTAAAAAAAAAACAGGCATGGCAAGTGTAAATAATATTAATTTTATTCACTTAAAAGATTTTGTTTTTTTACGATTACACCCTGCATATATTTTTCACGTTAACCATTGATCAATTATAACTGTAGATCCACAGTCGCGCGCCGGAAAATGTCCGAGCCAAATGAGCGCCACTTTGATAAAAGTGGCCTTCTTTTTCTCAGTACGTTGCGTGAAATTTTCAAGTTTAGCTGTCAAGTGTCAACCGAAATTCGACTGTATTGAAGTAAAGACTAGATTCAAATTTCTGTGTAGGTGATGATTTTAATTGTTATGCAACCAAATAAAAAAGTTCGGACATTCTTTGAAGGGGATTTTGTTCGGCAATGTGTATCTTCAGTTATAATTGATCAAAGATTGTACGGAACCCTTCGTGCGCGAGTCCGACTCGCACTTGGCCGGTTTTTTTAAAATTATCGTTTTATATTGTCTTTTATTTAAATGTTATTCCGTAATGTTCATATATGTAGAAGTCTATTATTGTTTGCTTATGGGTTTGAGGTTAAGTTTTGTTAATAAATATAATTAAGTAGGTAAATATAATTTCAGTTTATTCGATAGTCGATAGAATTAAACGTTCCAACTCTATTGACGTTTGATTTTTGCCATGAGCAATTCCGCCCTCTGATGATTACACACACTGCTACATAAAGTACTGATTGCAAAAAAGTAGTGAACGAATGAAATGAGTGAGTGTATGAAAATATGAGTTAATGATCTTATGATGAAATTTTTACGAAATACTATGCAAATTATCATTTCTTTTTAATTTTTATCTATTTTTGATAAGAAAAATTCCCAAAAATTTAATTTAATTTTGTTTTTATTTTATTTTTATTTCTTAGTTATATATTATTTATCTAATATAACTGAACGAAGCATACCTGTTGTTTGCGTCCTGTCGGCCTGCCATGTGTTTCACCATTGTCTTTTTAGGGTTCCGTAGTCAACTAGTAACCCTTATAGTTTCGCCATGTCTGTCCGTTTGTCTGTCCGCGGCTAAGCTCAGAGACTGTTAGTACTAGAAAACTGTAATTTGGCATGAATATATATATTAGTCAAGCCGACAAAGTGGTTAAATAAAAAAAAGTAAAAAAAAATTTTTTGTATTTTTTATTTTTTTTAAACAGGCCTGTGGCAAACCGTATGTATTCGTTACCGAGTAACGAGTACTTCACCTGATTTTAAGTAATGAAACGCTACTCTCGATTTTTACTCTATGCACCAGGCTCTATACTACGAAGCGCGAAATTCGAACTTCGTTTCATGCCGTTCCGCTCACGCTAATGGTATTTATTACAAGAGTGAGAGAGACCACACGATCCGAACTTCGAATTTCGTAGTAACCCCCAAGTTCATTGTATTAATCAGTTCTTTATTGAGATCATAGATGGCGCTGATCAGTGCCAGAACACGCTATCGTTGTGTCTCTGTGATTTTACTTAAATACCTGGGAAGCCGAAGAAGCCGAAGAAGAAAAAGACGTCGTCGTCGTTGTTTATTTTTGGAACGTGTCCTCATGAATTCCAGTGAGGACACGTCTGTCTGTCTGTCGTTTCTTTACTTGCTTGCATTATGAGCAGCGGTGCCAGAACGTCCCAAAAGGGACGATTTTCGTCCGTTTAGACATATCGCCAGTGTTGTCACATACAATTTTGAAAAATTGGTAGAATAGAATGAAAATTTAGTAGAAATAGGTAGAACTGAAAATGAAAATAGGTAGATCTACCGTTTTAGTCAAATCAGTCCCTATTATAGAATAAAAACGCGTTAAAATGTTGAAAAGGATTTATTGACGCTGCTTTAACATGTTTTTGTAAAACAATTTCAAATGGTCGGAGTCAGGAACACAACTTTTAAAAACAAATCTTTGTGTGTGCCAGCAGTCCCTCTAAAGTTTGACAAGTTTTCATATTATTTATGGACAAAAACAGCCTCTCAACATTCGCACTTCTGATAGAAACAAAGAAATTGTTTGCAACGGAAATGTTTTGAAAAAACAGGTAGATTTGAGGCCGCGGGTGGTAGATTGGTAGGACGGAGGCAAAATAGGTAGATCTACCAAAAAGTTGGTAGATGTGACAACACTGCATATCGCGACGTCCCTTCGATGTCCGTTCATATATTCCGTCCCTTTAAAGTCCCTTTTAAAATAGCCGTCCAGAATAATTTACTATTTTTAAAATACTTCATTACTTATTACATAAAATAATGCGTTTCGTTTCATTTATCTAAGTAAGTAAGTAGATAAGTAAAATAAAATAAATAAATATCACGGGACAATTCACACCAATTGACCTAGTCCCAAACTAAGCAAAGCTTGTACTATGGGTACTAGACAACGGATAAACATACTTATATAGATAAATACATACTTAAATACATATTAAACATCCAAGACTCGAGCACAAACATTCGTATTTTTCACACAAATATCTGCCCCGACCGGCAATCGAACCCGGGACCTCAAGCTTCGTAGTCAGGTTCTCTAAAAACTAGGCTATAGTGGTGGTGAGTGAAACGAAACGGAAGAAAAGTGCAGCGCGTGAATGCGACAACTTCAGGATGCTGGATATTGTGCCATCCTTTTTCCACGCGCAGTGATCCCGTATCGCTTGCCTACGCCACGCACACAAACACAATTTTGTGTCCTATCTACGCCGGCAAGAAAATAGAAGTGTTGCCACCTTAGTGATTTTGTCACTAGATCTAGTGATTTTCAGAACTGTACGGCTATTTTCTGAAGTCTTGGGTCGCTATAAATTATTTTAGTGACTTTTAGGGAAAATTGAAGGATTTCGAATAATTTTCAGAATTTATAGTAAGCCTTGTAGGCAAAACTGTTGAGTTCTCCACAGACAGAACGCAGCGCGAGGGGTGCGCGGAACGGCGACAGAGCGTGCCCAGCGCGCTGTATAACACTGAATCATATGCCCTGTGCCGCACTGCCGGTGTGTCACCGTAAATATGATTCAATGTTATAGAGCGCGCTGGCCACGCTCCGTCGGCGCCCCGTACTTCGATTTGAGGTGGCCTTCGGTGACTGGTGGTGTCATTGATACCGTAGGTACTACAATTTTATATAAAACTAAAATAATAATTAAATCACTCTTTAAATAGCATAATGTCAATTAAATGTTTAAGACATTATCTCAATGTTTGGAGTAGCTTTTAGCGATTTCTAGAGATTTTTTTGAAAACCAAAAACCCTAATCTAGTGGTTTTCAAGACCGACTCTAGTGACATATTTGTTTGTGAGGTGGCAACACAATAGAATTCTAATCAAACAGTTTGTAGGGTTCCGTAGTCACATGGAAAAAACGGAACCCTTATGGATTCGTCATGTCTGTCCGTCCGTATGTCACAGCCACTTTTTTCCGAAACTATAAGAACTATGCTGTTCAAACTTGGTAAGTAGATGTATTCTGTGAACCGCATTAAGATTTTCCCTCAAAAATAAATAAATAAATAAATATTAGGGGACAATCTTACACAAATCGACCTAGTCCCAAACTAAGCAAAGCTTGTACTATGGGTACTAGACGACGATAAACATACTTATATAGATAAATAAATACTTAAATACATAGAAAACATCCATAACTCAGGAACAAATATTCGTGCTCATCACACAAATAAATGCCCTTACCGGGATTTGAACCCAGGACCTCTTGCTTCGTAGGCAGGGTCACTACCAACTAGGCTAAAGCGGTCGTTACATAAGCGGGTGTTAATAGATAAAAAACAATAAATTTTGGGGGTTCCCCATACTTAGAACTGAAACTCAAAATTTTTTTTCATCAAACCCATACGTTTGGGGTATCTATGGATAGGTCTTCAAAAATGATATTGAGGTTTCTAATATCATTTTTTTTCTAAACTGAATAGTTTGCGCGAGAGACATGTAGTTTTTTTTTTTAATAAATCGTAAACCGCATTTTTTTATAGATAATGGTACGGAACGCTTCGTGCGCGAGTCCGACTCGCACTTGGCCGGTTTTTTTTTTTGGTTAAAAACTGTATTTTGCCCTTTTAGGTTTTTTTCATTCAACCATAAAAAAAAACATATTTCTCCAGCCGTCCTTTTTGTCCAAAAATCGTCCCATTTCAGCTAGCGAATCGTCCGAAACTCGACGCAGTTACTGGTAACACTGAAGTTTTCTCACTCATTTGACAGAGGATTCTTGGCGGGAATTTGAAAGAGAGCGGGCGTAAATTTTGCTTTTAAAATTAATTTTAATTATTTTTATTGACAAAAGTAAAATAAAGCTATATTTAATACTGTGAGACAACTACAAAATGGAGGGCAATGAGGAGGGCGGGGATGACCCGCCCAACTCTTCGAAACGCGTACGGGCCGTCGACAATGGAGGAGGCGGCAGCGGCGGCGGTGAGCGTTTAGACGAACTTTTCACCCCATATTACAAACCGAACTATAAAAGACTATACCCCGAAAATTCAACAAAAACCGAATTTAAAGTGTTCGTGGAACATCTCGACTATAAAGACAGATTAGGGAATAAAAGCCCGATATATTTAAACCATATATTTACAACAGACGTTAAAGGTGTGATGGCTATTCAGCGACTGAATGCTAATAAAATCGCAGTAATGTTCAAACAATATAACACAGCCAACAATTTTCTGAACAATACTACATTTTTGAACAAATACAGCATGAAGGCTTATATACCAGCAACACAAATCGAAAAAACTGGCATTATAAGATTTGTACCAGCAAATATTTCAAATAAGGACTTATACTCAAAACTTAGCTCCATTTATGAAATAATTTCAATTAGACGATTCACAAAAAAAGTAGGACAAAACAGAGTACCGCTACAAACAGTTAGCATTACTTTCTTATCTAATGTATTACCGGACAATGTACAATACGATTTATTCTCATACCGGGTATTTGAATATATCCCACCGCTCCAACAATGTTTCAAATGCATGAAGTTTAATCATTCAGCAAAAATATGTAATGGCAAGCAAAGGTGTTCAATCTGCTCTGGTGAACACATATATAAAGATTGTGATAAACCAAATGAGCTATGCTGCGCAAACTGCAGTGGCCCTCATCTAGCTATATCAAGATTATGTCCTATTAAAATAAATAAGATTTTAGAAAAGAAAAGTAAAATAACATATGCAAGTGTCACACAAACAAAGAAGATTGAATTTCCTCCATTGCCAGAAACCCAAGTTGTAAATACTCCTGTAAATAATAATGCAAATATTCCAGTAAATAATGTAAATATTCCTGTAAATACTGCAAATAAAAATGTAAATAAAAATAACAAGCCCACCACACAGGGCGTAAATTCTCAAGTCCATCCCATGGACATCAAAGCCCAGATCATTTGCAATAATGATGTACTAATGGCCCTAGTACAAACACTAGTAGAATTGGGCAATAAAAGTGATCCTGCCCCAATCACTATAGCAGCCATTAAAGACATGCTAATTAAACGTCTATCTCCATAATGAAATCAAATTCTACTAGAACATCTCAGTTACGGATTGCGCTGTTTAACATTCAAAGTGCTAATAGTAAAATACCTTTATTAACAAAATTTATGCTAGAACAAAACATTGATATATGCTTACTTAACGAAACTTGGTTTAAAGAAAATCATAATTTTAGGATCCCTGGTTATAATCTCCATTCCAGAATATCCAATAATGCTCACAATGGTGTAGCAATATTAATCAAACCACAACTTAAATATAATACATTAAACACATCCTTTTATGAGGACATCCAAACTATAAGTGGACATAAATAGAACGCAGTCAGGCGGCTCTGCGGTGAAGCTTGGAGCACCACAAGGATCCATTTTGGGTCCTTTTCTCTTTCTGGTTTATATAAATGACTTGCCCCACTTGTTAGAAAAGAAGTGTAACATTGTGTTGTTTGCTGATGATACTTCTTTGATTTTTAAAGTAAACAGGCAACAAGAAGATCAAAGTCACATCAATGAGACTTTAACAGCTGCGCTAAACTGGTTCACCGCAAATAATTTATTACTGAATGCAGCCAAAACTAAATGTATTAAATTTACGTTGCCTAATGTAAGACAGGTTGACACAACTATATCCTTAAATGGAGAAAATCTGGAACTTGTGCATGAGACTGTTTTTCTTGGTCTTACCTTGGATCGAAATTTGCAATGGAGCCCACATATTTCTGGTCTTGCTGGTAGATTGAGCTCTGCCGCCTATGCTGTACGAAGAATCAGGCAATTTACCAACGTAGAAACTGCTCGGCTTGTTTATTTCAGTTATTTTCACAGCATAAAGTCTTACGGCTTGCTGATTTGGGGCAAGGCAGCCGACATCGAAACGATCTTCATTCTACAAAAGAGGGCAGTCCGGTCTATCTACAACCTTGGCTCCTGGTCTTCACTAAGAGAACGCTTTAAGGAGATAAACATCCTCACAGTAGCTTCACAGTACATACATGATGTGATATTGTATACACACAAAAATATCAAGTCCTTTAAGAAAATGTCAGACGTACATGATATCAACACTCGTAATAAACACAAGCTTGTCGTCCCTAAATTCCGTATACGGAAAATAAGCAAATCCTTTGTGGGAAACTGCGTGAGATTTTACAATAAAGTCCCTGTAGAATCATGGAAATTGCCACACAACTCTTTCAAAGAATACATAAAGAGTGCACTCCTGAAGAAAGCATACTATAAAGTTGAGGAGTACTTGTGTGATAATGCGACATGGCCAAGACTGAAAGCCGAAGATAATTAGGATGTCGATATGTGATGTGATGTACTCGTGTTTGTGTGTGCGTGTGTGTGTTTATGTGGATGTGCTTTGCAATGTGAAGTGTTGTGAAGTGTGACTTGTAGTGTCCCGGCGCAATCCGCGGCTAGTTTCTGGTTCTGTTGCCGTTGTCCACTTAATTATAATAAGTAGGTACCTATTTGTTTGATATTCGGAGACCTTATACATCTCCAGCTCTTTTTATTAATATTATTATTAATTTTGACCTTGGAGGCTTCTTACACCTCTAATGTATGTAACTAGTTTACGTTGACATTTAGAGACATATAGTCTAAATTTAGATGAAGTATTTTCTATTTATTATTAACTCAGGGACTTTATATATCCCTTTGCTATATTTAAGGCTGTATATTGTTAAGCTTATGGATTTAAACTCTTATTTTTTAATTAATACTTTATTAACTAGTCATTGGCCCGCGACGTCGAAGTTCCTAAGACGGTCCCATAAGGCTTATGGGAACGGAAGCGATACATGCCCTCGGTACCGCTCTGCTTTCAGAGCATGACATGAGTGCGTGTGAGCCAACTTTGGGGGCGGCAGGCGTAAGCGTTTGCCTTTGGAATCCAAAAGTTTAATGGTTACTTGACCTGAAATGTGTTTTTAACACCATCATTTTTAATTATTGTGACATTGGAAGACATCTCCAATATTTTTATTTTTCCTTTTTAATTTTTTTTTTTTTTGACGGTGGAAGCATTCTACACTTCCACGTAGATATAGTTAAGATGTAGGTATTGTTTTAGTTTTTTAACTAAGGGACCCAATACATCCCTGTATTGTTTTTTTATATAATTATTTTTTTTATTTACTTTATATTAATATTTGTATGATTTTTTTAATTTGTAATTTATTATATTTTAATTTGAAAAGATGACTTTCTGCCAAGTTTCTTGCGGCGCATTCTTCTTGGCAATGGTGGTCCTTACGAAAGCGCTGGTAGTTTAAAAAAAATGACATGTAAAAGAGCTCTTTGCGGCCTACTTGCAGAATAAACGTTTTGATTTTGATTTTGATTGATTTTTTGCCGACGCGCGGAACCGACTGCGGCGAGGGGAGTAATGGTTCTATCTGGCCGCTACAAGATAGAACGTTCACTCACTACACACAACACCTAGTCCATAAAGTATAATTATAACTTTATTTCTTCTTTCTTACGGTGTAGATATCTTGTACTTACCATGAGTGGTAAAGCCGGGTACGAATATTTTTCTTTATTTTTCCTCTCTTACGGTATCAGATAAGTATCTTGTACTTACACGAGTGGCAAGTTGGGTACGAATATTTCCATTCTTCTTTATTGCGGTATAGATATCGTGTACTTACTATGAGTGGCAAGTTGGGTACGAATATTTCCATTCTTCTTTATTGCGGTATAGATATCGTGTACTTACTATGAGTGGCAAGTTGGGTACGAATATTTCCATTCTTCTTTATTGCGGTATAGATATCGTGTACTTACTATGAGTGGCAAGTTGGGTACGAATATTTCCATTCTTCTTTATTGCGGTATAGATATCGTGTACTTACTATGAGTGGCAAGTTGGGTACGAATATTTTCTCGAATTGTACGGCCTCGGTCTTGTCCGGCCGGTACCGGAAAGTGTTCCGCTCCTGGTACGAGAGCTGGTCACCCTCGAACTTGACGTTGACTCGCTCGACTTGCTGTCTGTGGACAAATCATAAAATCAATCGCCGTGAACGAGTGAGTGCCTTGGTACCTTGTCGCTTTCAGTCGTTATATATTTACTATGGCTACTTAAATGTAAGTACTTAAATGTACAGTCAGCGCCAGGATCGAGTGAGTGCCTTGGTGCCTTGTCGCTTTCAGTCGTTATATATTTCATATGGCTACTTAGATCTAAGTACATAAATGTACGGTCTGCGCCATGAGCGAGTGAGTGCCTTGGTACCTTGTCGCTTTCAGTTGTTTGACTACATGGTTTTATATGGCTATTTAAACATGATATTAAGGTGGCGGGGTGCAGGGGTGGTCGCGTGTTTGTGGCGCTGACCGTACCTACTAGGAATAGTAATAGTTTTATTTTATTTCTTTTTATATTGAGTCTGTGAATGAGCGGGGGGCGGGGCTGGCATCGGGTTGGTGGCGGAGTGGAGTGCTAAGGGGTGGCATGCTTCCTGCTAGCTTTGGCGCCTTCCTCTCGACTGGCCCATTTAGAGTTAGACAATTTTGAATGGACTAGGCGGGAGTGGAGGTGCTAGGGGCTGGCGAGGGGTGTGACATTCCGACGCGCTCAGCTTGGTCACTGATCAGGTGTTGGCCTTGCTCCTCGTTCATTTACAAACGTAGGGGTGTCCCCTTCGCATTCCTTAGTTAATAATCTTAAATATTTAAAGATTGTAACTAAGTTTAAGAGTTTTTTTTTTGTGTAACTTTAATTGCATAAACAGATTAAATTTTTAATTTTTTTTTTTATTTAAAAGTTACTGGATTTAACCCGCCTGATCCGTTACATCAATTCATCGCACTTAGAGTATAGGATCCATCATCATTCCAGCCTATACTTAACGTCCCACTGCAGAGCACAGGCCTCCTCTCAGAATGAAAACTGAACTAAGGCCACGCGGCGGACACGACGTACAAATACGCGTTCTTGAATCTACATAAGCACGACGACGTCTGTACACGCGTACGCCTACTAGGGCGTGCAAAACCGGAAAGTTGTCAAAATCGGTTTTGAATTGCGGTTTTGAGGGCCCAAAACCGGAAACCGGTTTTTTCCCCGGTTTTGGCAATGTTCTTAAATATTTTTTTATTATGGTAGTAATGGTAGAATTTGAACAGTAAAATCATATTCTTAGATAGTTTATATTCCCACAAAATCTACAAATAAAACAAAGTGCATGAAATACTTGTTTTTAATTATCCATACGACGAGAGATTTGGACGACCGGATAGCCTAGTTGTTAGAGAAGGTGACTACGAAGCTTGAGATCCTGGGTTCGATTCCCGGTCGGGGCAGACATTTGTGTGAATAATATGAATGTACTTCTCGAGTCTTGGGTGTTTAATATGTATTTAAGTATGTTTATCCGTTGCCTAGTACCCATAGTACAAGCTTTGCTTAGTTTGGGACTAGGTCAATTGGTGTGAATTGTCCCGTGATATTTATTTATCACATTCATAAACACTCTTAGATTGGCTAACAAACAATTTAAAAATGAACTTATAATAATATTTATCCTAAAAATTAATTAACAGAGAGATCAAAATCATATCACAACACAAGTAAGTATGTGGCACCTTTAGTTATTTAAATAAACAATAAACAATATGTTTGTATTTGTAGTTAGTCGATGGCAGTCGAAATAAAAAACACATCATTTACTGTACCACATTAATAAACTAAACTCTCTTAGTTTGGTTAAAAACAATTTTAAAATGAACTTAAAATAATATTTATTCTAAAGATTATTTAATTGAGATCAAAATCAAATCACGGAGCGGGAGAGCGGGAGCGCGACGCAGGAGTCGCGTTGCGTTGCGGGTGCATGCGAGGGCCGCGGGCGGAGGGAGGAGTGTAAGTAGTATAGATAGGTTGCTTTCGGATTTCGGATATTATTTGATGACTCAAAATTAAATATTTCTTAGAGCGTTCGAAAAAAGTTGATTTAAATAAAATGGTACCTACGTCAATCAATAACGGAAAAACCGGAGGTAACACCGGATTTGTCTTTCAAAACCGGTTTTGAAAAATCGGTAAATTTTGACCGGTTTCCGGTTTTCAGCAAAACCGGAAAACCGGTTTTGCACGCCCTAACGCCTACATACATCGCGCGCGCACTCTTCTGGTTTCTGGCGGTTTCCGGCTATCTGCGCCTTGAGGGGTGGGGTAATTCGAATCGGTGCGGGGCGGACCGTTTCCATTCTGTACGTCAGTACTATTATATATTCTGTGCTAAGGCATCAAAGTGGCCTCATTTGTATGAAAGGTGGACTGTGGGCCGAATTATTTTGACGTTGAGTGACGTTTACAAATAAATCTTGCTAGGAATTAGCGTATGACATCTCCGTTGGCTTCTAACTCTAAAGTGACTTGTATGTTTGAATACAGCACAATGAACGAGATAAGTGAGGTCAAAATAATTAGATCGTGGAACAATATACAAATACATCTTGACACAAATGTGTCTTGTTAAAAAGCCGCTAGATATTAGATAAAAAAAACAGACTTTGATTGAACCAACTTAAAAAAGCGGCCAAGAGCGTGTCGGATAAGCCCAGGATAGGATTCCGCAGCCGTTACGAAAGAATCCTTGCATATCTTATTAATTTTACTATTAATTATACTATCCGTATTAAAAAAGTAATATTTTTCTGTGTATTTTGTACGGAATTTCCGAAGTAGATATATTTTATAGAATGGTCTGCTAGTTACTCCAAAACTAAACTACTAATAATTCTGAAGCCTACTTCGCTGCAATAGTTTTTAGGGTTCCGTACCCAAAGGGTAAAAACGGAAACCTTATTACTAAGGCTCCGCTGTCCGTCCGTCTGTCTGTCTGTCCGTCAGTCCGTCGGTCACCAGGCTGTATCTCGGGAACCGTGATAGCTAGAGAGTTGAAATTTTCACAGATGTATTGCTGTTGCCGCTATAACAACAAATACTAAAAATTGGAATAAAATAAATATTTAAGCGGGCTCCCATACAACAAACGTGATTTTTTTGCTCGTTTTTGCTCGATATTGATAACGGCAACAGGTAGACGCTTGAAATATTCACAGAATATTTAATTATATATTGACTTTAAAAATAAATCATTAAATTAAAATAAAAAATATTTAAGGGGGGCTCCCATACAACAAACGTGATTTTTATAGATAATTGTACTTGGCCGGTTTTTCTTATTAATTTATATTTACTCCCGTCTTGAATTTTTTCAAATTTTTTAAACCAACAGTTTAGTTTTTAGAGAGGAGGGTGGAGGGCAGCTCGATTTTAACAAAAAATTGCACTTTAAAGTTGTATATTTCGCAAACGAATCGCTCTATCGAGAAATAGTCTTCAAAACTCCGTAATGATTTTAAAATACCTATCCACCACTACTCCACACACCCCATACTATAAGGTTAGACGAGAAAAATAAATCACCCCCACTTTACGTCTATGGGAGGTACCCTAAAATTTTTTTTAATACATTTTATTTATTTACATTTTCGGGGTAATTGCTAGACATATCCATGCAAAATTACAGCTTTCTAGCACTGATAGTTTCTAAGCTAAGCTGCGAATGGACGGACGGACGGACAGACAGATATGGCGAAACCCTAACCTATCAATTCAGTTGTATTTTTTGCAAGCTTTAAATACAATAATTTATTGAAGAACGAACATAATATTGGTATATAAATAAATAAATAACTATGACAACATAATATATTAAAAAACCGGCCAAGAGCGTGTCGGACACGCCCAAGATAGGGTTCCGTAGCAGGTACGAAAAAATCTTTGCATACTTTATTATATTAATGTGGTTGTTTTGGTCCCAACTCCCACCGCGCACAGAATACCAACGTCGGCGGTACAGCGCTATCTATCGGCGAATTGGGTAACTAATCTAATTGCACTCTACTAGAACTAGTATGTATGTTGATGGTTTTTCAGATGTAATTCTTAACCGATTTCAATTTTATTTTTTTATTTGATAGAAGATACTGTTAGCGTGATCTTATAGGTACTTAAAGAAAAAAAATGCTTGCAATGGCGGTTAAATTACAATCTTAGTTTAGAAATATTTTTTTTACAAAAACTTAAAAACTGCTCAACTGATTAAGATGAAAATAATTTTCCTAGAATGTTTTTATTAAGTTTGACTTACGTGATTTTTTTCATATTTTTTAGACTTGCTGTTCAAAAGTTAGAGGGGGGGACACATTATTTTGAACTTTCGGAGCGAATATCTCCGAAAACATTCACTTTTTCAAAAAATCGTGTAAAGCGCTGCGGGTCTCTATGGACAGTGGTGTTCATTTAACATCAGGTGACCCACTAGTTCGTTTGTCTGGCCTATCTAACATAAAAAAAAAAAAATGATTTTAGCAAACCCCTATTTATTTTCAAATACCTATCCAATGATACCCCACACTATAGGGTTAGTCGAGAAAAAAAAAATCACCCCCACTTTACGTCTATGGGAGGTACCCTATGAGTTTTTTTAGCCTTTTTTATTTAACCACTTTGTCGGCGTGACTAATATATACATTCATGCCAAATTACAGCTTTCTAGTACTAACAGTCTCTGAGCTAAGCCGCGGACAGACAGACAGACGGACAGACATGGCGAAACTATAAGGGTTCCTAGTTGACTACGGAACCCTAAAAATGTTGAAACCTTGAATTTCGCCTACCCGGGGCAGCGTGCCAAACATAGGTACTTGCGGCATTCCCTCGCTGTACAGCTATGCTCAGCCTCTGGGCGAAAAAAGACCCGGCCCTGAGGTCGCCAGAGACGCTAACAATGTTTTTTACCTTAGGTAGGCTACTATTTACTCTTAAACTACAAATAATTCCGATGCAATCTTAGCCGCTATAATTTTCCTTGTAAATTTAATATATTTACTACCATTCTGAATTTTTTAAAAATTTTCCACCCAACAGTTTAGATTTTAGAGGGGGGAGACGCTCGATTTTAATGAAAATTTTCACTTTAAAGTTGAATATTTCGCAAACAGATCACTGAATAGAAAAATCATGTTAGCAACCCCTCAATGGTTTTTAAAGACCTATCCAACGATACCCCACATTATAGGGTTAGTCGAGAAAAAAAAATCACCCCCACTTTACGTCTATGGGAGGTACCCTAAAAAATTTTTTTTTATTTTTTTATTTTACCACTTTGTCGGCGTGATTCATATGTATATTCATGCCAAATTACAGCTTTCTAGTACTAACGATCTCTGAGCTTAGCCGCGGATGGACAGACAGACAGACATGACGAAACTATAAGGGTTCCTAGTTGACTACGGAACCCTAAAAACGGGTGCCCCTTGAAATTTCGACAAACTATTTGCCGAATTAAATTTAATCGAAAACGATATAAATCGAATATTTAATACTAATATTTTCTCTTGGAATAATTTAATTTCATCGAATAGTCATATTAAAACAATTGTAAGAACAACAGTACAAGGATTAAGACGCTGTCAACACTAACGTCGGCGCACACTGTCTATTTGTATCGGAGTAAACGAGATGCCGCTATTACTGGGCAGCCGGGTATATTGAAATTTATCGGGCAAATATTTAATTAAAAAAAAACTGTGGATTATTTGTGAAATATGACTCGTTAGCGGTTTAGGTATGAATATGTTGACTTCATGTTTTTAATTGCAGACGCATACGCCAAAAAAATAAAAAAAATAGAACCGTTTAATGATGATTTTAAGACCTATCTTTGCAATTATATCCTATCGAGCCGATTTCGTCCAATTATATATCGAGTCCGTCCACGGTCTTTGAAATATGATGAATATTAACATATAATTTTTTTGATGTGCTAGAACAAGCAGTTTTTCTTAAAAAACTGTTTAAATGACATCAATTTCAACAAAATTAGGTGTTGTCAGCCTCTTAAGTATTATTTGCTTTAAAATACATTTCATCAACTGTTCATGAGACAGAACAACTTAATATCGCTGTTTATTTCATCGATGTATTATTATAAAACACTTTTATCTCATAGTCGATTACATATTATAACAATATACCTGGATGACCGAGCTTTGCTCGGTATTGTTTTTTTTTGGTAAATAGTGTATTTTTGATAATAAAAATAAAATATGTTTAGATAGGAATTACATTGTGATGAAATAAGAATAATATTTTTTAATCTTATCGACATAATAGTAAAATATGAACTGGTCACTTAAATAAATACCTGGGCGACCGAGCTCTGCTCGGGCTGAAACTCGGTACCAAGCGTTTTCCCAGAGATAAGACCAAGCTAGATCAATTTTTACATCCCCGAAAACCCCCACATACCAAATTTCATCGAAATCGTTGGAGCCGTTTTCAAGATCCTGATTATATACGTGCGGGGGAGGGGGTGGGGGAGGGGGTGCGGGGATTCCCAAGGGGGGATGAAAATTTCATTGATTTTGCCGTAGGATGCACCGTTTTCAAGATATTTGACAAAAACACCGGAGGGGGTGGGGGAGGGGGGTGGGGGTGCGGGGGAGGGAGTGCAGGGGTGTCATAGGGGGGATGAAATTTTCATTGATTTTGGCGTAGGATGCACCGTTTTCAAGATATTTGACAAAACACCGGTTCTCGTCTGATCACTGAGGTTAAGCAACGTCAGCCGCGGTCAGTACTTGGATGGGTGACCGTCTGGTTTTGTTTTTTGAACGTTTTGTATGACGTTGTCACGTTAAACTATCGTCCATAAACCGACTTTACAGACAACCGGTTTTTCCTGTTCTGTGCTCCCAATAGGGAACGTGCACATACATAGACGGTGCTGCCAAATGGTGCCATCAATTTGAATGTTTTACCTTGATAAGTTTCTTTTACTGTCCGCATAGTATCTCTTCTGTCGCGTTAGTGCTGCCGCCTATAGTTACTGCACGTTCCCTATAATACTTTTACTCACAAAAAAGTAACTTTTTCTCACAAAAGAAGAAACTTGACGTTTTCTCATGAAAAAAAAAACTTAAAAAAAAAACTAAAGACCTTAAAAAAAACGTGGAGTCGAACCGAGGTCGTCTGGATCCGTGACCACCCGATTACTACTGCGCTATTGTGTTCCGCTCGGTGGCGGCGAAATTAAGATCTTCATGTATATAAACATACAATTTATGGTGAATAAATAAATAAATAACTATTCTGAAATAAAAGTAGGTACAAAAAGAAAAAGCGGTCAAGTACAAATTCATTGTGAAATGAAATGATCTTAAACCTTTAATCGTTGACGACTGACTAACTTGTGACTTTGTCATTGTCAACATCAGAACCAACCTTCGCTCTTCAGTCATTCATTAGCATACTTACGACAACATTATTTATTTGTGTCACAAGGGAGCCATTAAACCAGCTAAAGTTTTTCTAGTGACGTGAATACAATTATTGAAGAATTGTAGATGTTTAACGACGACATAAAATACACTTATGAATATGATTAAATTTTTGTTGAAATTTCATATAGGAAAAGCAGCCCCCGACGGATATTCCTCGGTTATGTATTATTGTAAAATTATTATCGCTACATCTAAGTACATCTTCGAGAAACAGACACGTTAGGGAAAAACTGTAAACATTGATATTCATTGTTTAGGTACTTAAGTATATCTATTACCGATTTCTCGAGATATCAACTCTTTTTTAGAAAGTATTTTTACGTCTATTATAATATTTCGTTACATAATAATTGGGTTAAGTCGGGGGTTTTGAGTTATTTTTTTCTTTTTCGATGAGATTTTTTTTTATTTTTCGATGAGATTTTTACCGTCGTGGGTTTTTTTCAAAATTTTAAATTTTGTTTAATTTTATTTCAGACTTTTTAGAGAGCATATACGAATTATAATCTATATAATGTGTAGGTAAGATCTCGCAAAACAATAAGTGTGATTCATCCTACCACATAATATTAATATTTTACGTTTTAATTTTAATAATATTGCAATATATACGTTTCACACTAATATAGCAGCGCCCCCTAGTGAGATAATATCATAAGACTTATCTTAGACCATGCACCAATCAACTACGAACCCATTGCTGAAAAACCGCATTGAAATAGGACATTTCGTTTTAATATTATTGCAATATTATTTTGCACTAATATTGTAGCGCCCTCTAGTGAGTTACAGACGTAATTTTTATTATTTGGGAACATGCATTAAGTTACCACGTACACATTGCTGAAAACAGAATTGTAATCGGGCATTTCGTTTTGATTATATTGCAACATTGTTTTGCACTAATATTGTGGCGCCCCCTAGTGAGTTACAGCCATGACACCTGTCTAAGAACATGAACTCATCAAACACAAACCCGTTATTGAAAACCGCATCAAAATCGGATCATTAGTTTAGATGATAGGTGGGAACATTACTTTGCACAAACGCACAAACATCTCTCACCCTAAACGCATGTACCTGCTCCGTTCCGTCGTGGGTAAAAATATGGGTGCACGCAACTTGCTCATAAATATGTCCATAGCTCTTATGTCGTCGAATTACGACCAGATGGCCTAGTGGTTAGAGAACCTGACTATGAAGCTTGAGGTCCCGGGTTCGATTCCCGTGTCGGGGCAGATATTTGTATGAAAAATACGAATGTTTGCTCTCGGGTCTTGGGTGTTTAATATGTATTTAAGTATGTATATGTTCGGTCTATGTGCCGGCAGTTTTGAAGCCAACAGGCATCCACGCTCAACGCATCAGTCTTTCGATCCAGCGAGGAAATGCTGCCAGCGTCTTCGGTACCATACCGCAGGGGCCATTTTTAGATTTAGTGTAGTTTTAGTTTATTTTATTTTAATATATTAGATTTATTAAGCTATAACAATTAAGAAAAAATAACAAAGAATAAAATTTAACTATAAACTAAATATTACAAACTAAATTAAAAACTAAACTATATCTAAAAAAGGCCCCTGCGGCATTGTGCCGAAGATGCTGGCAGCATTTCCTCGTTGAATCGCTAGGCTAATTCTTTGAGCGAGGTAGCTGCCAGCTCTTCGGTCACCGGTAGCATCTATAAGCCTCTTCGAAATCTCTTTGAAGAGGCTTAGTGCTCCTGGGCCCCACGGACCAAGGGTCTCGACACCGAAAGGGATGAAATTATATTCGGCGCCGAGACCACTATACTTGCCAATTTTAATATAGTTAGTTTTAATTTTTATAGATCGATATTGTAAGTATAAGTTAAAAAAGAAGTATGTATCTTCTTATATATATAAAATGGCTCGACCGATTCTCATGAAATTTTGTGTGCATATCGGGTAGGTCTGAGAATCGGCCAACATTTATTTTTCATACCCCTAAATGTTAAGGGTGGTTCACCTCTTAATTTTTGACGTGACAACGTCTAATAAATCGATGAACACCGCTGCATACACGAAAAAGGATGACGCAATGTAAGTACATGAGCCGCGAGGGCCAGTGGCAAGAGAGCGACGAACGCCAGGATGTACCATCGCCCCAGACGTCAGATACCCATTTTCAAAACAAATTTGCTTGCAACCGTTGATGTTTATTGCTATGGATTGTTATGGACAGATGTCTAGCCACTGCACGCAAACTGGGCCTTTAAGGTGGTTATCTGGCGCTTGGGGCGATAGTACAATGCGGGGTGCGGGGGGGGGGGGTACTCTATGGCGGAACAAAGTTCGCCGGGTCAGCTAGTATATCTATATAAGTATGTTTTCCTACTCCTGTACTTTTATCTGTTTTTTACATGGTCGCGAACAAATATATAAGAACATAGATAATATGACTCCAGAAAGTCTATGCTTAATCTATTCGCCATAACAGCACTTGTGTCGTAATGTCGTTATTACGATACACCTAGCTGCCACATAATATTAAATGTAGGGTACACTCAACACTAAAGGTCAGTTTAGACCTGCTGAGTTGAGTAGAGTAGGGTACAGTCGCGTACAGTAGGGTAAAATAGGGTACAGTAGGGTACAGTCGGGTACAGTAGAGTAAAATAGGGTACAGTAGGGTTACTGTTGGGTACAGTCGGGTACAGTAGGGTAAAATAGGGTACAGTTGGGTACAGTAGGGTAAAATAGGGTACAGTTGGGTACAGTCGGGTACAGTAGAGTAAAATAGGGTACAGTAGGGTTACTGTTGGGTACAGTCGGGTACAGTAGGGTAAAATAGGGTACAGTTGGGTACAGTAGGGTAAAATAGGGTACAGTTGGGTACAGTCGGGTACAGTAGGGTAAAATAGAGTACAGTCGGGTACAGTAGGGTAAAATAGGGTACAGTAGGGTACAGTCGGGTACAGTAGAGTAAAATAGGGTACAGTAGGGTTACTGTTGGGTACAGTCGGGTACAGTAGGGTAAAATAGGGTACAGTTGGGTACAGTAGGGTAAAATAGGGTACAGTTGGGTACAGTCGGGTACAGTAGGGTAAAATAGAGTACAGTCGGGTACAGTAGGGTAAAATAGAGTACAGTCGGGTACAGTAGGGTAAAATAGAGTACAGTCGGGTACAGTAGGGTAAAATAGGGTACAGTAGGGTACAGTCGGGTACAGTCGGGTACAGTAGGGTATAATAGGGTACAGTCGGGTACAGTAGGGTAAAATAGGGTACAGTCGGGTACAGTAGGGTAAAATAGGGTACAGTTGGGTACAGTCGGGTACAGTAGGGTACAGTTGGGTACAGTCTGGTACAGTGGGGTACAGTCGGGTACACTAGGGTAAAATAGGGTACAGTAGGGTACAGTCGGGTACAGTAGGGTAAAATACGGTACAGTAGGGTACAGTCGAGTACAGTAGGGTAAAATAGGGTACAGTCGGGTACAGTAGAGTAAAATAGGGTACAGTCGGGTACAGTAGGGTAAAATAGGGTACAGTTGGGTACAGTCGGGTACAGTAGGGTAAAATAGGGTACAGTAGGGTACAGTCGGGTAAAGTCGGGTACAGTAGGGTAAAATAGGGTACAGTAGGGTACAGTCGGGTACAGTAGGGTAAAATAGAGTACAGTAGGGTACAGTCGGGTACAGTAGGGTAAAATAGGGTACAGTAGGGTACAGTCGGGTACAGTAGGGTAAAATAGAGTACAGTAGGGTACAGTCGGGTACAGTAGGGCAAAATAGGGTACAGTAGAGTACAGTGAAGGCCGCAGGTTCAGGGTGGATGCAAATCGCTTCCAATCGTAATGATTGGGCATCAATGAGGGAGGCCTATGTCCTATGGCTGAAATGATGATGATGATGATGAGAGTACAGTCGGGTACAGTAGGGTAAAATACCCTATTTTACCCTACTGTACGCGACTGTACCCTACTGTACCCTATTTTACCCTACTGTACCCGACTGTACCTTACTGTACCCTATTTCACCCTACTGTACCCGACTGTACCCTATTTTACCCTACTGTACCCGACTTTACCCGACTGTACCTTATTTTACCCTACTGTACCTGACTTTACCCGACTGTACCCTACTGTACCCTATTTTACCCTACTGTACCCGACTGTACCCAACTGTACCCTATTTTACCCTACTGTACCCAACTGTACCCTATTTTACCCTACTGTACCCGACTGTACCCTACTGTACCCTACTTTACCCGACTGTACCCCATTTTACCCTACTGTACCCGACTGTACCCTACTGTACCCTATTTTACCCTACTGTACCCGACTGTACCCTACAATAGGGTACAGTCCAGTACAGTAGAGTCGAGTCGTAGAAAAAATATTGTATGCAACGGTGTATAATTTGGTCTTAACGGCTCGTGCCGTCTTCCATTGCGATACTCGCATTCGCTCGTATCGCAACTCACGTCACTCGCCTTTTAAGACCTTACTTATACAACCGTTGCATAAAATACTATTATCCGCTGACTAGTACCCAATAGTACAAGCTTTGCTTAGTTTGGGTCAATTGGTGTGAATTGTCCCGCGGTACTTATTAATTATAAATGAATAAATAAGTAAATTGGTACGTACCCTCACGGACCACCTACTGGGCTCCTAATAACGTGATATTGCTTATATTGATACCCGATAGCATCTAATTTCGGCTAGTATCATATCATTAAACGTTTCATGTGTTATCAATGAGCATTTTTACGATCCCAACCGGTACTGCAGCGAAATAGGATGCGTGAAAATATACATAAGTAAGTAGGTATAGTGATAACATAACATGGTGTAGAGTGCCATGGTGTAGAGAAGAGAATAGAGTAAGGTTGGAAGAGGACTATGCCAACTGGCAAACGGACTTACAGAAAGTAAAGAAGCACCATCATTTTAGTTGAAAGACGTCCACTGCTGAACATAGGCCTCCCTCAAGGCTCGCCAAACAGATCGGCCCAGTGCCATCCGCATCCAATGCGTTCCCGCCACCTTAACCAGGTCCTTGCTCCATCTTTTTGGAGGCCTACCTACACTGCGTCTTCGGGTCCACGGACGCCACTCGAGAACCTTTCGGCCCCATCGGCCGTCAATTCTACGAGCGATGTGCCCTGCTCACTGCCACTTAAGTCTAACGATACTTCGATCGAGCTATGTCCGTGACTTTGGTTCTTGCACGGATTTCATCATTTCTAATGCGATCCCGCAGAGAAACTCCAAACATAGCCCTCACCATCGTCGTCTGAGTGACTTTGAGCTTTCTTATGAGGACCATATTCCTTGAACTGTCAAAAAGTCATATCTACATCTACACTATTCTACACTATAGGATAGATTTGTATTTTTGTATGTAATGAATAAACTTAAAAACTACTGGACCATTTCAAAAATTATTTTTCCGTTAGAAAGCTACATTATCACTGAGTAACATAGGCTATATTTATTACTAGAAAAAATTAGAGATCCTCAGAAAATCTTACTAAAACCAACCCAAGGTGTAAAAAAATTTGCCATAAAATGTCTTTCATCGCATGCGCTGCGGAAAGTATTGATGATAGAACAAAAAAATGTTCTACAATATTATAGAACGTATCAATATCTACAAAAAACTTCGCGAAACCATATATGTCCAACTATTGTAATTATGTCACTATTACTACTTTTTTACATTTTAAAAGATGATAGAAATGCCTATCATAATCAAACCATCTTAACCACACCTTTGTATGAATTCTTATTCAAATAAATTATTTCGTATTCAAGGCTGGTTCAATACCTGTTGATTTCTTTTTGAATTATTGAAATCGGACATTCCATTCAAAAGATAATGCGAAATTAATAATGTCAATATAAATTAATGCCAGTTTATAATTTTGAAAATTTGGACCTCCTGCTTGGATTCTCGTTTGCATACTTGCTTGCATGTTGCTTGCACGCTTGCTTGCATGCTTGCTTGCACGCTTGCTTGCATACTTGCTTGCATGATGGCTTGCGTGCTTGCTTGCGTGCTTGATTGCGTGCTTCCTTGCACGCTTGCTTGCATGCTTGATTGCGTGCTTGCCTGCCTGCACGCTCGCAAGCATGCCTGCTTGGATGCTTGCTTGCATGCTTGCTTACTTGCATGCTTGCTTACATGCTTGCTTGCTTGGATGCTTGCTTGCATGTTTGCTTGCATGCTTGCTTGCTTGCATGCTTGCTTGCTTGCTTGCATGCTTGCTTGCTTGCATGCTTGCTTGCTTGCATGCTTGCTTGCTTGCATGCTTGTTTGCTTGCTTGCATGCTTGCTTGCTGGCTTGCTTGCTTGCTTGCTTGCTGGCTTGCTTGCTTGCTTGCATGCTCACATGTTCGCTAGAATCCTGATTGGATTCTCGCTTGCACACTTGCTTTCATGCTTACTTGCAATCTTGCTTGCTTGCATGCTGCTTGCATGATTGCTTGCTTGCTTGCTTGCTTGCGTGCTTGCTTGCGTGCTTGCTTGCGTGCTTGATTGCGTCCTTGCTTGCATGCTTGCTTGCATGCTTGCTTGCAGTTTTGCTTGCTTGCTTGCATGCTTGCTTGCTTGCTTGCTTGCATGCTTGCTTGCTTGCACGCTGGCTAGAATCCGTTAGGATTGTCGCTTGCATGTTTTTTCATGCTTGCTTGCATGCTTGCTTGCTTGCATGCATGCTAACTTGCATACTAACTTGCATGCTTGCTTGCATGCTCGCTAGAATCCTGCTTGGATTCTCGCTTGCATGCTTTCTTGTATGCTTAAATTCTTACTTGCATGCTGTTTCAATGCTTGCGTTCATGCTTGCTTCAGGCTTGCTTAATTGCATGCTTCTCTGAAATATTTATGGTTCACGCGAGCGAAGCCGCGGGTAAAAAAGCTAGTCTCATATATATAGAGCCAAGCTTCCTAACTCTACACGCCCTAACTTCGCAAACTTTACATCTTAGTCAAAATATCTGGCGGCCGTTTGTCTACCGTCACACGTAAAGTGAAAATTTTATTCTTATTTATTTATATCAATTTATTGCTGTTCATTACTTTTCTATCATACAATACTTAGTTCTTGTAGCCAAATGGCCAAGCCAGATATTTTGACTAAGGTGTAATGTTTGTGAAGTTAGGGCGTGTAGAGTTCATTTCAGTGTGAACTGACCTTAAAAGGGCCTTCATAAAATCTCGGAAATGATCAATTCCCTAAATATGTTTACAATAATAATTCTGCTATTACTATGAGGGTATTGAGGGTATCATAGTTATCTTTTCAGATAATAGCCATATTGAAGTGGAGGGAAAACAAAATACATGAAGTGGACATACAAAACAAATCACCTGTCAGTTTAACGCATATTGAACAAGCCTTTCTCTGTGGTTTTGCTCAGGAGGCGAAAGCCACACAGAAGACTGAATCAGTTTTCATACTAAATGTATAGAAGCGTCGCGATCCAAAGCAGACAGAAGAGACGGGGCGGAGACGCGGTCTGCGACGCGCCCCGTCCTACGTCTCTTCTGTGTGGCTTGCACCTTAAGACGCTGTCAACACCAACGTCGGCGCACACTGTCTATTTGTATCGGAGTAAACGAGATGCCGCTATTACTGGGCAGCCGGGTATATTGAAATTTATCGGGCAAAAATTTAATTAAAAAAAAACTGTGGATTATTTGTGAAATATGACTCGTTAGCGGTTTAGGTATGAATATGTTCACTTCATGTTTTTAATTGCAGACCCATACGCCAAAAAAATAAAGACATGGAACCGTTTAATGATGATTTTAAGACCTATCTTTGCAATTATTTTCTATCGAGCCGATTTCGTCCAATTATGTATCGAGTCCGTCCACGGTCTTTGAAATATGATGAATTATTAACATATAATTTTTTGATGTGCTAGAACAAACAGTTTTTCATAAAAAACTGTTTAAATGACATCAATTTCAACAAAATTAGGTGTTGTCAGCCTCTTAAGCGACGTCGGGTGAAATGGCGTGACGTTGCCGGACTTCGCTCGAGATGTCTGGCAACATCGCTCGACACGTGTCGCCAGCGACGTCTGAGTGGCGTAACGTTGCCGGTCTTCGCTCAACATAAATAAATAAATAAAATAATTATCACAGGACAATTCACACAAATTGACCTAGTCCCAAAGTAAGCAAAGCAAAGCTTGTATTATGAGTACTAGGCAATAGTTAAACATACTCATATAGATAGAACACCCAAGATCCGAGAACAAACAATTAAAAAATCATAATCGTCCAAGCATATATACGTCCTATTCCAGAACAACAAGGCCCCTCAATGAGAGGGCTTGGGCCGTAGTTCCCTCGCGGGCCCAGTGCGGATTGGGAACTTCACACACACCATTGAATTTCTTCTCAGGTGTGTGAAGTTTTCCTCACGATGTTTCCCTAACCGTACACATGGTAAATTCCAAATGTAATATTTAGTTTATAGTTAAGTTTTATTCTTTGTTATTTTTTCAAATGAGATTTCGGACGTAAATTCCGAAAACTCACGAGGCGCAAGCCCGGGCTTGAACGGTCACATGACCCAAGAGAGGCCATAATTGGTCAAACCCTAGGTCACCACGCCTTTTTATGTGTTATTGTTTTGTTTACTTCGCATTTTTTTTTTATTTTTGCTTTTATCCGGGTCAGAGTGGTGTTTTTAAGATAATACTTAGTGTTTTTGTTCAATGTTCATTAAAGTGTAAATTAATATTAAAACTTAATCATATCAAAAAGTTTTTTGAACAATTAGACAGTGATTCCCATAAAGTCAAGTAACCAATTCCAAATAATAATTTTTCGTGGTGGGCAGGAAAAAACAGCAAATAATCTATCTATACTATAATAAAAGTAAAAGTAGAGCTCTGTCATTCTGTATGTAATCGCTAATCTCCGAAACTACTGAACGGATTTTCTTGCGGTTTTCACAGATAGATGAAACTTAAATTGGAGCAACATATAGGCTTTGTTTCATTAAAATTGGATCACGATGAAAAAAGTTATTGTCGTTTAATCTATACCGTTCGGGCATTTAGCATTTTTATCCGTCTCTTAATTTGTTGTTAGTTGTAGTTTCTTAATTTGTCAGTTTATTTTTTGTGGTCATAGTTGCAGAGCCCTTCAGCCGGGTAAAATAATATATCAAAGTTATTTTTTTTAAAGAAAAAAGTCATGCTTAATTGCAAACAAGAATTATAATTAAAAAAATCTATCTATACATATAATAAATCTGTAACAAGTCGGTGTCTGTACATTGAAGATATTTGAGAAAAACTGTCACTAGGGCTATTTACTAGCGCAATAGAACCCAAAACAATGTTTTTTTAGAATTATTGTCTGTTTGTCTGTTTATCTGTTTGTCTGTTTGTCTGTGCGTTTGTGCGCGCTAATCTCAGAAACGGCTTAACCTAGAAGGATGCGGTTTTCACTGATATGTTGGTATTTTCTTGGATTAACATTTAGTGTTTGTTTCATTTGAATCGGTCCACAAATAAGAAAGATACGTCTATTTTAAAAATTTATAGAACAGTTTTAAGAACTAGTGACTTGGGAGTAGGTACGGTGGTGAATATGAACGCGGGTGGGCGGGGGGGGGGGGGGGGTTCGGTGAGGGGTGAGGGGGGGGGTGCGGGTAATTTTTTTTATATCGAGGAACTAAGGAGAGCCATAATTGATGAAAAAGCAAATTGATAAAAAAAATAAGCTGCCCAAATTACTAATTCCACGCGGACGGAGTCGCGGGCAAAAGCTATCTATACTATAATAAAACAGTAAAAGTAGAGCTCTGTCTGTCTGTATGTAATCGCTAATCTCCAAAACTACTGAACGGATTTTCTTGCGGTTAGCTTAAATTGGAGCAACATACTTATAATTTTTGTTTCATTAATATTGGGTCACAATGAATAATGTTATCGTCGTTAATCTATACTGTTCGGGCACTGTAATATTTTAATATGAGGGTAAGTCATAATAATACGGTCGGTTGGCGGCAAAAGAGCTTTGACAGTTCGAGGTAAACGAATGTACGGATCACATGTGTTTTGGTGTGTACTGTTCTTTTAACCAAAGTGCTGGTTTTTGGTGTGTGTGACATTGTGGACTTTGTGTAAATATAACAGCAGCGCCTGAGAGAAGACCAAGGTGAGTGGCTTTCCTTATATTGAGAGAGTACAATGCCTAAGGCCCTGGGGCTATCCTAATAGAAACCTAGGACCAATGATCTCCAGCTATCTAAGAGTTCTTTACACGAACATAATTACCTACTTATAAAACAGCATCGTGACTAACTGACTGACTGACAGACAATGCACAGCCTTAACAACTGGTGCTACAGACTTGACATTACTATAGTACATTGTTGTAGAGGCTGGAAAGTAAGCAATAGATGGACGAGTTTGTTTGAGGGCCGACGCGTAGCGGAGGCCCTCGAGAGTACGAGTCCATCTATTGCACTTTTGGCCGAGACTAAACATTGTGCTTTTCACGACTAATGCGAGGAAATCATCATCATCATCATCATAATCATCTATCCCGTCCATCCCGTCCATCCCGTCCATCCGTCCATCCCGTCCATCCGTCCATCCGTCCATCTTTCCATCCGTCCATCCCGTCCATCCCGTCCATTTCGTCCATTCCGTCCATCCGTCTATCCCGTCCATCCCGTCCATCCCGTCCATCCCGTCCATTCCGTCCATCCGTCCATCCCGTCCATCCCTCCATCCCGTCCATCCCGTCCATCTCGTCCATCCCGTCCATCCCGTCCATTCCGTCCATCCGTCCATCCCGTCCATTCTGTCCATCTATCCATCCCGTCCATCCCGTCCATCCATCCATCCGTCCATCCCGTCCATCCCGTCCATTCCGTCCATCCCGTCCATCCAGTCCATCCCGTCCATCCCGTCCATCCCGTCCATCCCGTCCATCCGTCCATTCGTCCATTCGTCCATCCCGTCCATCCAGTCCGTCCGTCCGTTCATCCGTCCATCCGTCCATCCAGTCCGTCCGTCCGTCCGTCCGTCCGTCCGTCCGTCCGTCCATCCATCCATCCATCCATCCATCCATCACATGCAGCAGACGATTACTTTTGATTGGTCCAATAGTGTCGTTTCAGCACGCCAGGAATGAAATTCAGAAATTATCTTTCAAAAAGTCGTATCGTATTATGAAATACATATACTGATACGTCTTGTTTTCGATTAGTGTAACATTGTTGTCGTGTTTGCGCGCCATAAATGAGTCAGCTGTTAAATGTACATATATACTTAGGCAGTTTTGAGTACTGGATTTAGGTTATCTATGGCCACATTTTCGAGCAGTGTCGTGAAAAATAAATTATTTTTCGAAATTCCCGTAGGATAGGAAAATATAGTCTAAACTTTATTGGTTTTTTGTCCGTGGGGTAAAAATAAATGAATTCAACTTCGGGCTTGATTTTAAAAATTATTTCACTAATAACTATTACATTACCTAATGCTCCACATACCTAACATGTTTTGTGCTAATATAGTAAGACATAAAACTTACGAGTCATACAAAACCATAATTATAAATGAAATACTAAAGCAGGCATCGGCAAATCGCAGTTTGCGTGGGGTGGGGTAAGACTTAGATTTTTTTTTGCCAAAATGTTGAAGAAACCGGCCAAGTGCGAGTCGGACTCACGCACGAAGGGTTCCGTACCATTATCTATAAAAACGGCAAAAAAAACATGTTTTTGTATGGGAGCCCTCCAAGTATTTGTTTTGTTATAATTTAATAATTTATTTTTAAAGTGAATATGTATAACTTAATATTCTGTGAATAAGTATTTCAAGCGTCTACCCGTTACCGTTACCAATATCGAACAACAAAAAAAGAATAGATTTGTTGAAATTCCCTCGGGATAGGAAATAAACGGAATTTATTATATGCACTAAGTAATACCAATAATGATGAGACGATGGATTTTTGGATGTTGCCGTTGCCGGAGCTTTACTGCGCGGACGAAGTCGCGGGCACCAGCTAGTAATAAATAAATAAATATCACGGGACAATTCACACCAATTGACCTAGTCCCAAAGTACGCTCTAACTAAGCAAAGCTTGTGTTATGGGTACCAGGCAACGGATAAACATACTTATATATTATATAGGTAAATACATATTTTTCACCCAAGACCCGAGAGCAAACATTTGTATTTTTCATACAAATATCTGCCCTGACACGGGAATCGAACCCGGAACCTCAAACTTCGTTGTCAGGTTCTCTAACCACTAGGCCATCTGGTCGTCTAAAAAATGTATTTTCGCACATAAATTGCGAAAAACTCAGAGGGGCGAGCCCGGGCTCGAACCCACGGCCCTCTGCTTGAGATACTATAGGTCAAGCCACTACGCTACCACGGCTATCATCTGTGTGATAGTGAGAATGTTTATTGTTTGTCCATTTAATATTATCACCTGTTTAATAATTTATTCACACGCCCAAATGCAAGGAGACGATAAATAAATTGATTGATTATTTTAATTAACAACAACGGGTTATTATTGAAAATAATTTGAGATAGGGCATCTTGTTGCTACCTAGACTAGAGTCTACACCCCATTGTTATGTCTTGAACTTTCGTGAATCTCACTATTCTAGACACGCGGCAGCATGAAGCCGCGTTGATCTCAGATTGACCACATCGCACAATGACTAGGTCGCAAAATGCCTAGATAGCTTATTTTTGTCCTTCCGTACCCGTGGTCCAACTATAGTTTGTCCAACTGCTTTTCGACGGAGCTCCTCTTTGTGGCTATTTTGCTCTTCGGGCAACTGCAGTTACCTAACTAACCTAACCTACCTATTTTTGTATTAAAATATTATTGAGTGATTCAAAATAATGGCAGCATTTTTTAATGACCTTATGCGATGTGGTCAACCAACCTATGTAGTCATTTTGCAACCTAGACAACCTAAGATCAACCGCTTTTGACCCCTTCATAACTCAAAAACTAAACACAAACGCATCAAAATTGGGTTATTTATTGATACCAATAAGATTAACCAGGATTCCCGTAGTCTTTCAACGTTATGGACAGCGCCCTCTATTGTTTAAATTAAAAATATTATCCCAGGGCATAGGGTTATTGCATTACTGGGACATTAAGTGTCCTACCTATGTTTCAATCCAGATAATTTGTCCATCTGTACGCCAAATTTCATTTAAATCAGTTCAGCCGATATTGCACAATTTACCTTTTAAACATCCAAACATCACATAATGCCTGTCTCGATTCAAATATTCATTTATTTATTCAACAGGATAAAAAACAAAAACAAACATAATAAAACTTAAACTATAAATAGAAAATTTGGCCTAAATCGCCGTCAATGGGCAAGGTGCCCGGAAGGCTGGCCGTGTTTCCTCGCTGTATAGCGATCCTTATTCGCTGTGCGAAATAGTGGCCAGCCCTCTGGTCGCCCGAGGCCTCTATTAAGCGCGTCGACAAATCTTTGTATAGCCGACGCGCACTTGGCCCCCATGGCCCCAAGGTTTCAACGCCAAACGCCGCAAACATGTAGCTGGTTCCTAGGGCGGCATATTTGCGGTGTCGCAAATGGATGCCGCAGCGCCAGCGGTGACGTTGGTGCTTGGAACATGGGACGGTGGGACATCAACACAAGGAGCATCCCAAACTAGCGGCCGACCCATGCTCCAAGGCATGAGCGACATTCCGTCAGGCCTCTTGCCGTCGTCCCTGGCCAGCCCGCTGTCGCGATCGGATATCGAATCCGGAACCTCAAGCTTTGTAGTCAGCTTCTCTAACCACTGGGTTATCCGGTCTTACGTATTGGATACTTACGAGTACACGAAGGGCCCGACGTCTTCCACATGGAACTTTTCATCCAAACCATCTCGCACTCGCTGCCAGTTCGTGTAGTTGAAGAGATGGACCTTCATGAGAGGCTCTACCGTGGGATTCTTCCATAAGGAGTAGGCCATCGTGTTGTTGCGGATCACCATGTTCTGGGAAACGAGAATATGGTTGTGTCAGGTGTTAAATTGAGATCCATATAAATTAAATCTAATACCTTTAAACGAGCAATTCTTGTATATATGTATATATATATATAATCAGGATCTCGGAAACGGCTCCAACGATTTCGATGAAATTTGGTATGTGGGGGTTTTCGGGGATGAAAACCTGATCTAGCTATGTTTCATTTTCAGAAAATTGCTTTTACTCGTGTTTTCCGGCTATTTTTGTTTGCATTAGAATATAAAGCTAAATTTCGCCGACTCCGAGCAGATCATAATGGCACATTAGAAATGGGGTGGTCGCGGATCCAGCCGACCTCGGTTCGATTCCACGTTTTTTTTCAAGATTTTTGTTTTTTTTTTTTAAGTTTATTTTTCATGAGAAAACGTCAAGTTTCTTCTTTTGTGAGAAAAACTTACTTTTTTGTGAGAAAAAGTTACTTTTTTGTTAGAAAAAGTATTATAGGGAACGTGCAGTAACTATAGGCAGCAGCACTAATGCGACAGAAGAGACACTATGCGGACAGTAAAACAAACTTATCAAGGTAAAACATTCAAATTGATGGCACCCTTATGGCACCAGTTGGCAGCACCGTCTTTGTGCACGTTCCCTATTGGGGGCACAGAACAGGAAAAGCCGGTTGTCTATAAAGTCGGTTTACGGACGATAGTTTAACGTGACTCACCCCCCCCCCCTCACCCCCTCCGGTGTTTTTGTCAAATATCTTGAAAACGGTGCATCCTACGGCAAAATCAATGAAATTTTCATCCCCCCTTTAATTTCCCCGCGCTCCCTCCCCCGCATCCCCTCCCCCCTCTCACCCCCCCCCCCCCCGCCCCTCCGGTGTTTTGATCTCGGAAACGGCTCCAACGATTTCGATGAAATTTGGTATTTGGGGGTTTTCGGGGATGAAAAATTGATCTAGCTTGGTCTTATCTCTGGGAAAACGCTTGGTACCGAGTTTCTGCCCGAGCAGAGCTCGGTCGCCCAGGTACTCTATCTAATACCTTTAAACGAGCAATTCTTGTATATATGTATATATATATATATAATCAGGATCTCGGAAACGGCTCCAACGATTTCGATGAAATTTGGTATGAGGGGGTTTTTGGGGATGAAAAACTGATCTAGCTATGTTTCATTTTCAGAAAATCGCTTTTACTCGTGTTTTCCGGCTATTTTTGTTTGCATTAGAATATAAAGCTAAATTTCGCCGACTTCGAGCAGATCATAATGGCACATTAGAAATCGGGTGGTCGCGGATCCAGCCGACCTCGGTTCGATACCACGTTTTTTTTCAAGATTTTTAGTTTTTTTTTTAAGTTTATTTTTTATGAGAAAACGTCAAGTTTCTTCTTTTGTGAGAAAAAGTTACTTTTTTGTGAGAAAAAGTTATTTTTTGCGAGAAAAAGTTACTTTTTTGTTAGAAAAAGTATTATAGGGAACGTGCAGTAACTATAGGCGGCAGCACTAATGCGACAGAAGAGACACTATGCGGACAGTAAAACAAACTTATCAAGGTAAAACATTCAAATTGATGGCACCCTTATGGCACCAGTTGGCAGCACCGTCTATGTGCACGTTCCCTATTGGGAGCACAGAACAGGAAAAGCCGGTTGTCTGTAAAGTCGGTTTACGGACGATAGTTTAACGTGACTCACCCCTCCACCCCCTCCGGTGTTTTTGTCAAATATCTTGAAAACGGTGCATCCTACGGCAAAATCAATGAAATTTTCATCCCCCCTTTAATTTCCCCGCGCTCCCTCCCCCGCATCCCCTCCCCCACTCTCAACCCCCCCCCCCCCCACCCCTCCGGTGTATATAATCAGGATCTCGGAAACGGTTCCAACGATTTCGATGAAATTTGGTATTTGGGGTTTTCGGGGATGAAAAATTGATCTAGCTTGGTTTTATCTCTGGGAAAACGCTTGGTACCGAGTTTCTGCCCGAGCAGAGCTCGGTCGCCCAGGTACTAAACAAATTATGGGACAATTAACACCAATTGACCTAGTCCCAAACTAAGCATAGTACACTATGGGTACTAGACAACGGATATACATAAATACATAGTAAACGGTCAAGCCACATATTTTGACTAGGGATGTCACGAATGTCAAAATTTACACATTCGCGAATGCGAATGCGAATGTCCAGGATGCGAATGTTCGAATGCGAATGCGAATGCGAATGTTTGGAAAAAAAATTGAAATACCACAGATAATTTTTAATGAAATCAAACATAAAAAAGTTACCTACTGTTACAAAATCAACATTTTAATTGAATACAAAAAAGTATTTTTAATGAAATCTAACATAAAAAAAATATTGTTACAAAATCAACATTGTAATATTGCATGCGCGAGCCGACGACAAGTTCGCCGCGCGAGCGAGACAAGACGCGACCTGCACACATTCGCATTCGCAAAACATTCGCATCATTTGATGCGAATGCGAATGTCGATGCGAATGTTAAAAATGATGCGAATGTTCGCATTATGCGAATGCGAATGCGAATATTCGTGACATCCCTAATATTGACTAAGGCGTAGAGTTTTTGAAGTTAGGGCGTGTAGAGTTAAAAGCTTAGCTGAGATCTGATAACTTTTTGACAGTGCGAGGTACGAGTATATGGTCTCGTCTTGGCAACATTTTACATGGAAATGTTTTTAGGGGTAAATGGGAGGGGAAGTGGGTTTAGGGGGTTGGGGTTGAGGGTGTGGGGTTTTGGGGGGGTTCGGGGGTTAGGGAGGGTGGGGGGTTGTGGGAAATGGGGAGGGGGTAAGGGGGGTTGGGGTTGGGGGGTTAGGGGGGTTGGGTTTAGGTGGTTGGTGGTTTGGAAAATGAGGAGGGGGGTAAGGGGGGTTTAGAGGGTTGGGGGTAAGGGTGTGGGGGTTGGGGTAAGGGGTGGGGGGGTTGGGGAATTGGGTTGGGGGATGTTGGGGGGTTGGGGGGGTTGGGGGGGTTGTAGGTGAGGGGGGTAAAGTTAGAAAGAAAGAAGTTTACGTTTAGTAGTGTAGAGCAGTGCGCGCGCACCAAATACCAAGTATAAGATCGACTGATTCTATTTAAGACGAGTAAAAAACCGTTTTGTGTCTCTTTTTAGCACATGGAAACTCTCACTGTGAAAAAAATGCAACTAAAAAATAGAAAATAAATAATAGTTTAAAAAAACTAAAAAACACGCTTTAAAAAATAAAAAAAAAAATAAAAAAAAATGTAATAAATTTCAATTCACTTTTCTTATAGTGCAGTACAAATCTTAATAAGCAATTATTATATTGTTATATCCAGATCAAAATTTGTAAACAATTCTAAATATTGATAAAATAAATAATAATATTTTAAAATATTTTACTGTAAAAAAAGCGTGGGGTGCTTTTTAAGATGTTATCAAAATGATAATCCTTGACAATTGACACCATGCACCCCACGCTTTTTTTACAATAAAATATTTTTAAAGTGACGATTAAACATTCAATATATTTTAAAAGCGTAACATTTCCTAAACGAAATTTTTGTGATATACTTATGTATTTAATTGTTTCATGAGCATTTTGAGGAATGACAGGTTTGTGGAATGAATAGTTTGTAAATCGTTGTTTGTAATATGATCAGTAATAAAATGTTGTTTATGAAATGATGGTAAACCCTTATGCGGCAACTACACTACTTTTCGTTCACCTAATGCGTTCGCCGAACTGTTTCAAACTACTTCGGCGATCGAACGTCGTCTTCACATTAGTCTGTCCGCCTACTGCAGCGGCCATCTTGGGGCGGTGGCAGCTGTCGCTCGCACCATGTTCTTTAGGCGGCAATTACATTAAGGGTCTCTCCAACTTTATGACAACGAAATAAGAGCGAAAAAAACGTCGTCTACGTTTGGTTGCCGAAGTAGTTTTAAACAAGTTCAGCGACCGCATTAGCTGAACGAAGTAGTGTAATTACTGCATTAGGCACAAGCCACACAGAAGGGACGTGAGACGGGGGCGCATGGCAGTCCGCATCATTTGGTCGCTGGCCGCGTCTCCACCCCGCTTCTTCTATACATTTAGTATGAAAACTGGAAATGGCGCCTTTACGGACTTTATCCCCTATTTTATACATTACTTACCGACAGTATAGCATTGTTGACTGTATTTGTGAAGCAGAAGAATACGGTTCCAATGAGACTGAGGACGAACGTAGCGGATAGAGTCACCAATACTGTAACAAAAAAACTTGAACATTAACGTTGTGCCGTCTTACGAACCCATTTTTTTTTTAAATTTAACGATATTGTATTATTGTAGCCGCTACAACAAATGCTACTTAGTAGTGGTAGAGCCATGTTGCAGCTAGCCGCTGCATTACGAATGGGCCGGCTCGTCCGGGGCAGTACCACTTTCTCACCAGGACACCGGCGTGAAGCAGCCGTGATCCTGCTGCGTTTCGTACGGTCAGTGAGAGCGCCGGGGGCCCAATACCTCTCCCCCTCCCTCTCCCCTATTCCCTCTCCTTTTTATGGGCCGGCAACAGATCAGTGACTCTCTTTGAGTTGCTGATATTTATGGGCGGTGGTGATAATTTTCCATCAGATGACTCGCTTGCTCGTTTGCCTCCCTCTCATAATAAAAAAATATTAATAACATAAATAAAAAAAATTAAAATCCCTCGACGCAATTAGGTCACACATAAAATAACTTACTTACTTATTAAATAACTTTCGTATTTGTAATATTAGTAAATTTTTCACGATACCCTTATCAGTTATCATGCATAGAACGCCCCCGAAACTTTCAAATCGTTATCTACGTCATTAAAAACATCCCATCGTACGACCGCTTATCGCGCACAAAAATAATTATTGCTTTAACCAATTGAAGTTTATTTTAAGATTCCCAAAAACATCGTGAACATAATTAACGTTGCATAAAAACACTCGTGCTAAATTTCATGTCTCTAAACCTAGCGGTTGAGAATTCGGAATTTTATCCTAATAACGTGGTAACATCGGGATAAAAAGCAGCCTATGTTATTGCAGAAGTCCAGCTAAGTATAGCTGTTGCCACGGGAGTTGAGGTCACGCACACAACATCTCATGTAATGACAGCGGGGTTTTGACATTTATTCGTACCAAATTTGCGTGAATTGCAAAATTGACTAAAAATTTCTTCAACCTATTTGGTTAAGAAGTATCTAGGAAAATAAATCTAGGTAGTTCAAACAAAACAGAAATTGAAACGTTTTGATCTATTTTATTTAAATCAGATAAGCATATTTTTAGGGTTCCGTAGTCAACTAGGAACCCTTATAGTTTCGCCATGTCTGTCCGTCTGTCTGTCCGTCCGCGGCTTCGATCAACATTGTTGATCGAAGGTCCGCGGCTAAGATCAGAGACTGTTAGTACTAGAAAGCTGTAATTTGGCATGAATATATATATCAGTCACGCCGCCAAAGTGATTATATAAAAAAAACTAAAAAAATTTTTTTTAGGGTACCTCCCATAGACGTAAAGTGGGGGTGATTTTTTTTTCTCGACTAATCCTATAGTGTGGGGTATCATTGGATAGGTATTTGAAAATAAATAGGATTTTTCTAAAACCATTTTTTGATAAAGTGAATGTTTTCGGAGATATTCACTCCGAAAGTTCAAAATAATGTGTCCCCCTCTAACTTTTGAACCGCGCGTCTAAAAAATATGAAAAAAATCACGAAAGTTAAACTTAATAAAAACTTTCTAGGAAAATTATTTTCAACTTAATCAGTTGAGCGGTTTTTAAGTTTTGTAAAAAAATATTTTTATACTAAGATTGTAATTTAACCGCCATTGCAAGCATTTTTTTTCTTTAAGTACCTATTAGCTTACGCTAACAGTATCTTCTTTCATTTAAAAAAATATATTACATCTGAAAAACAATCAACATACATACCTACTACTAGTTCTACTAGTTCTAGTAGATTGCAAATAGATTAGTTACCCAATTCGCCGATAGAAAGCGCTGTACCGCTGACGTTGGGACCAAAATAACCACATTAATAAAGTATGCAAAGATTTTTTCGTACCTGCTACGGAACCCTATCTTGTTTGCTTCTTTTGTTGCGAATATTTCTTATCAGTTCAAATTGTTTTATTTCAAAAGCTTAGATTATTTATGCACTAGATGGAGCGTCAGTAGCAAACATTGCGATACAAAACGTCCACAAATCCATTTGACAGCTTCATATCGACGCTCGAAAACAACAAGGGCGTATCCCATAAAAAGGTCGTAACTAGATTATTACATAGCTATAATCAGCTTTTTTTTCTGCGTCGAATGGTCCGGGTCTCGTGTCTCTACGACGACAAAAAATTTCAAAATCGGGCAGTATTTTGGAAAATGGGAGTAATTTTTTTGGTCGTAACTGCCCATAAAATGACGAATTTAAACTTTTTAGAGATACGACGAGTAGAAGTTTGTGTTTTTCAAAAAGCATTAGTTATGCCGTTCGAGTTTCTACACACGATAGTAGTTACGACCTTTTTGCGGGATGCATTTTTCAAACTTCATTGCTTACGACATTCTTGCAGTTCGCGTTTCTTCTAAGAACAACGAATAACCTCTAAGATACTGCAATTTCGTGGTTACCCGAAATCAATCTATGCCTAGTTAAACCAATATTATCAGAATGAATATTTTGGAACATTTCGGTTTTTCCCGGCTTACGCCACAGGCACAAGCTCCTGTAGTCACTGCGCGGACGCAACTGAAAGGTTGTGTTTGTTTTTCCTCGACAAAATCATAAAGGATAAATTAAGGTATGTCATATAAACTTTGGATTACTCGTACCAACTAGTGAATTTCATGATACTTAAGGGCCGAGTTCATTTACCGTTAAACTGGCGTACTTAAATCACCGTTCAAAATAGTGAGGTATTATGTGATTACATTAACGACTGATCATTTAAACGTCAGTTTGACGGTTGCACTTGGTGAACACGGCGTTTAGTCAATTAATTAAGGTTCATTTATATTAAAATAACATACACGATCAATGAAACGGAATTCCGTATAACCTAGCAATTGAATTTCGTTTTGTTTTCACCCGTCGCGAGAAACGGATCGCAGCTGCAAAAAATATCTTAAATATTGGAAATAACAAATTTGTACCTAAGGAACGGACACTTTTATTTTCGAGAAATTGATAAAACCAGTAATTTATTAGCTGGAACTCAAACAGGCCAAAATTAAATAATGACATAACATAAAGTCGTACTTTATATTACCAATTTAAAGCGTCATTCATAGTGTTCATTTATGGCTACAACACGTCCTTTAAACTAAATAAAGACCTCAAAAATAAAAATTACTAGTATTCTACTATTTGCTACATATTCCCAATATGGTAGCTGTGGTCCATTTTCCGTAACGAATAAAAACAAACTGAACAAAACGAAACTTGATTGTTGGCTTTCATGGCCTTCTGTTTTATTGATTGTGTATGTTACTTAAAAACAAAACTCTACATCATAAAATAACAACGCAACAACACATGTTATTTTATTTGTTTATGTTATTTTTATCGTATTTGACTGGTTCAAATCCCGACAAAGACAAGCGAATTTTCAAAAATGCATAAATACAGTATTTATTGTTTTTTTTAAACGGAAAGAGTCCTTAACATAGATTATACTATTTTCGATATTAAAGGTAAGTAGTTGCCCTCCACTAGTTCGTTTTTTTCACCCTGTATAAGTAGGTAAGCTTATAAATAATGATAAATATGTTTAAATTTAGATGAAATAGAAAATTTTATGTTACAAAAAGAACAATAAAATTGAAAGAAAAAAGAACCCGCTTGCTTGTTTTCCTCCCTCTCACAATAAAAAAAAACATGTATTTGTTCATTTCATTATGTGCTTTTCAAATTGCTGAAGCCGGGAATCAAATCCTGGACCTATTAATAAAGTCCTTACTAGACCTAGGTAGGTACTAAGGATGTTTTATCTAGCTGATTGCTTAAACTTTGATAACGCAAGTATACTTACACCAACAAACAATACCACACCAATTAATAGATGTAGTAAATCAATCAAAGTAAGCGGTGTGGTCAAATACTAAAGAATAATAGTTACGCTGTTGGACAGGTATCTCAGTTAAGTTTTAAGCTGACATAAGATAAGGATAAAGTAGTCCTAACGTTGGGATATAAATTGTTAATTTTACATTTTTTGTAGATGGCAGCGAAGAAAATGGATAAACAACCTGAATCACGAATTAAAAATTGTTACTACGATGATTGATCACATCAAGTCAATGAAAACACAAATTTTTAATGTTTAAATGTTAACGTATTCATATTTAACTAAGTTAAAATAAGTTTTGTTGTTAGTAATTTTTTAAAGTTCAATAAATTTTCGTTTACAAAAGCTTTATGACGTTTCATTAATTTCATTGAATTTGAAGAGGTTAAAGTTACGACATTTTTTCTAGCCATTGTCATGCATTACGAACGTGCTTACACCCCCGTTCCTTATGCGAAATTAAAACAAAAAGCGGTTACTACCTTTTTGTAGTCAGCTAATTTGTTATCATTTTTTGATTCAGTACAAACATCATGTCAAGTTACGCCATTTTTGAGGTCTGTAATTTCTATAGACGATGGGCGTAACTCGATTTCTCGTGATCCTGGCTATACCAAGGTAACAATTTGTAAACAATATAATGCAGATTTATATTTTATAGTTATGGTCCAAAAATTACGTTCATACGACAAGCCGTTACAAAGTTATGATTTTTTTCCCGTTTTTTTTTCGGTTTTTTGGCTCTGGTGTAAAGTTGGGTTTTTAGGGTTACGCCCTTATTGTTTTCTGTCGTCGATATTACGATCGCGTTACGTCATTCCGGTTGTCACTGTGTGCGTGCTTAATGATACCAGTTAATTTCACATTCCCCAAAATGTGGGGAAAGTGAAGCTGATTGGGGAATGTGTGGGGAGAGCTTCAATTCGGGGAAAATGAGGGGATTTTAAGTATGAACACAAATACGCGACATTTGACATCAAATTTCTGCTAGTCTTGATTAATTTCCTACAATTCATTATTCGCAACAGCTCTAAACTAAGTCACTCGCCCACATAATTTTTCATTCCCCACACGTGGGGAAATTCGACAGTGCGTTTGGGGATTTTAGCATATTACTATTGGCAACCCTGCAAATGACGCAAATGACATATAAGCCAACAGTTGGCTTATATTTTTACGGGACGTTTCCATGCCACCTAAGCTCTATCTAGTGCATAGATAATCTAAGTTCAAAAGTAGGTTATATGAAAAAAGAAAGGTCATAATATGCATAGTATTGCGTAGGTATTTTATCATAAGATAATATATGTATACCTATAACTCACATTTTCATTCACTCTCTCATTTCATTCATTCACTCGTTTTTTTGCAATCAGTACTTTAAGTAGCTGTTTATGTAATTATTCGTCTCAGCTCTCGCGGCGAGACCTATACCTATTTATTTTCACGGAAAATCGCATACTTTCATCGTCTTCTATTGAAGGGGATTATCAACCATTTTTGGTGGCTCATGAGGGGAATATCATCCAATTTACTACATACCAAATTTCAAGTCCGTCCTGCCATTTTAACAAACACACTCACACACACACACACGCACGCACATATATACTCCCAAACTTTTGCATTTATAACATTAGTAGGAACACCAGTAATGGACAAGTCAAGACAAAGTCGTTTCTGGGAAGATGCATACGTTTTTATAATAAAATTCCGAAAACAATAACCGAACAAACTGATACAAAATTCAAATCCATTGTGAAGAAGACATTAATATCTAAGGCGTACTATAAAATTAATGACTATATCATGGACTGGACAGGGATGTTTGGAAATAATTCCGATCCGCATTGGCGATCCCTAGTCTCAAATTTTAATAGCGTATCTACTGTGTTAAAAAATTTAATTGTATTAAATACTTTAGATGTATTTCATTTAATAACAATGTAGATCTGATTGAAAAAATATACCTTGTTGAGTTTCTTGCCGGTTTCTTCTCAACAGGGTTTTTTCCGAACCGGTGGTAGATTTTTCGACGTTCATAGGAGCATCAATTGATGCCTAAATTGAATAGAGAATAATAATTTAAACATTAATTTATCAAAAACATTGTATATACAGTTTAATTCTTATCAGAATAATCCGTTGCATTTAAATATAAATTATAATAACTATACTTTGAATGAATCTAGTAATGTTAAATTCTTGGGTATTTATATTGATAGCCATCTAAATTGGAAAAACCACGTTGAATTTGTATGCTCTAAGTTGGATAGATTTGTGTTCGCATTGAGAAAATTGAGAAATACCGTATCTGTGGAGGCAGCGATAACAGCCTATCATGGGTGCCTATCATGCTTCTTAATTACGGGTTGCTGTTATGGGGCAATTCTACTAACGTTGGAAGAGCATTTTCTTTGCAAAAAAAATGTATGCGCGCAGTTACTAATGCCTGGTTCACGGATAGTTGCCGACCAATTTTTAAAAAGTTGCGTGTTTTGACCTTGGCATGCATGTATATAAGAAAAGCTTGTATTTTTGAACACAGAGAGCACAGTACAGGGGTCTTTTATATTTACCTCGCTGTCGTACTGCTATCTATAGGAAGAATTGCTATTATATGTGTATTGTCTTGTATAATAGGATTCCAGAGGAGTTGAAACTATTGCAGGGAAATGTTTTCAAGTCCAGAATTACTACATGGTTACATGAGCAATGTTTTTACAGTGTTAAGGAATTTTTGGAGTCATAATTGATTAAATATTTATTTCTTTTTAAATAATCATATTGTAATAGTTAGTCATATTATTCATTTTGTAATTGATAATTATTGTAATGTTGTATCGTGATGTATAAAAATATTTTTCTTTTTTTTTTAATTATGTTGACATTGAAATAATTTAATTTGGTTTGCATGACATATTGTAATTTTGTATCATTGTAACTTTTTTATTTATTTTGAATGAAATTGACCTTGACATACCAATTTTAATTTGATTTGCATGTCGTTATCATACGACTGAATACTGTACTTGATATACATTAATACCTTGTATTTATATTCTGTGTATTCTGGCAAATAAATGAATTATTATTATTATTATTATTATTATTAATAAAGAATTTTGACTTTGACTTTGACAAGAACTAATTATGGACATTTTTTCCGCAAACCCATATTTTAAGAAACGGACGCTATATTTTTAAAGTATTTAAACTATCAGACTATGCTCAGATAACTGATGGATGATCATAACTGGTATAGACCATGAATGGTGGGCTATAAGGCATTGGATCATTGCTGTCCATTACTGGGCACTACTGTGCTTAACATGTTCACGATTAGTGCCGTCACCCTAGAATAAGTAGGGAAATATCATCCCAGCAGCAGCTGCAGGGAAATATAATGGCTATAAAATCTTTCCTCTTACCATTTTAATCTTTAGTAGGTAACCTTGATTCTTTAATCATCCTAGAATAATCAGATAACAGTCTAGGACCTAGAAATAAACATTAATGACATTGTAAAAAACTTGTTGTCTGTCAAGAGTCAAGAAGAATTAATATTAAAATTTATACTTAATACAAACAGCGTGCCTTGCTTCGGTCGTGTAGGTAAATCATCATGAAATTCCGGGATTTTCTAAAATGTCGTGGGAATTCCCAAAAAAATCCTTATTATTATTATTAGTTTTTAAGTTAGATATTTAGTTTATAGTTTTAAATTTAGTTTGTAATATTTAGTTTATAGTTTAGTTTTATTCATTGTTATTTTTTCTTACTTGTTTTATTTTTAGTAATAATAAATATATGTCTTCTAACATATTAAATATGAATATTTTATAAAAAGTATCACATCTGGTAATTGGTGGATAACATCTGGGGGCACGGTAGTGCCCCCGCCTGACGAGCCAAGCGAAGCACAAGGGCACTACTACCTTTTCTTGAAGCGCTTCGTCTTTTTTAGGGTTCCGTACACTAAGGGTAAAAGCGGGACCCTATTACTGAGGCTCCGCTGTCCGTCCGTCCGTCCGTCCGTCTGTCCGTCTGTCCGTCTGTCACCAGGCTGTATCTCGGGAACCGAAATAGCTAGAGAGTTGAAATTTTCACAGATGATGTATTTCGGTTGCCGCTATAACAACAAATACTTACTAAAAAATACTCGTTTTTGCTCGAAATTGATAACGGCATCAGGTAGAAGCTTGAAATATTCACAGAATATTTAATTATGTGACTTTAAAAATAAATCATTAAATTAAAATAAAAAAAAGTTTAATGGGGGCTCCCATACAACAAACGTGATTTTTATCGATAATTGTACGGAACCCTTCGTGCGCGAGTCCGACTCGCACTTGGCCGGTTTTTTTTTAACCTTCATAACTTGAGATTTAACCACACATTAAAAATATAAAGATTCAATTGCATCTAGCTCTTATATTTTAAATTTTATATTGTTATCTAAAAAACCCTGACTTCTTCACTGACTCACTTATGATCATCAGAATTCTGAAGTCCTATAAAGTTGAAACTTTGAATGTAAAATAGTAAATATAAGTACATAAACAACAAACAAATTACTAAACTAGGAACTTTAAAAAAATTGTCATAATTAACTTACAAAAAGAAGTGAAATTCCACTAAAAACATTTTCATGTATAATGTTGCCAAGACGAGACCATATTCCTTGCACTGTCAAAAAGTTATCAGATCTCATTATTCATTATAGAGCCAAGCTTCCTAACTCTACACGCTCTAACTTCACAAACTTTACACTTTAGCCAAAATATGTGGCTTGGCCGTTTGGCTACTACAAGAAATATTGTTCTCGTATGATAGAAAAGTAAGTAATGAACAGCAATAAATTGATACCTACGTGTGACGGTAGCCAAACGGCCAAGCTAGATGTTTTGACTATGGTGTAAAGTTTGTGCATTTAGGGCGTGCAGAGTTAGGAAGCTTGGCTCTATCTATATGGCCCAGATTAGACTTGCAAGAAAAATCGTGCAAGTTGCATTAGATTGCTAGGCCTTAAAGCGAACGAGTTTGAAGTGGTCAATCGAGCGCCGCAATGTAATGCAACTTGTACGATTATTCTTACAGGTCTAAACTGGGCTTACGATATCTGATAACTTCTTGGCAGTGCAAGGAATATGGTTTCGTCTTGGCAAAAATTTTACATGAAAGTGTTTTGGTCGGTACTGAATTTCATTAAGGAGTAACTAACAGGTATAGGTAACGCCACCAGAGTTGAGGCCATGCACACAACCACATCTCATGTAATGACAGCCGGATTTTGACGTTGTGTTGACGTTTAACGACAACACAACGTCAAAATCCCGCTGTCATTACATAAGATGTGGTTGTGTGCGTGACCTCAACTCTGATGGCGTTACCTATACGCGCGCGCACACACACACACACACACACAAAACTTCCGCATTTTTAATATTAGTATGAATTGGATTAGTAGTATTAATTAATTCGTGTACTTAATTAATGTTAAATAGCGATCTGCCCCGGCTTCGCACGGGTGCAATTATGCATGTATTATACATATAAACCTTCCTCTTGAATCATTCTATGTATTAAAAAAACCGCATCACAATCTGTTGCGTAGTTTTAAAGATCTAAGCATACATAGGGACTGACAGACAGACAGCGGGAAGCGACTTTGTTTTATACTATGTAGTGTTGTAGTGATTAAACTAATTGCGAGTGTCAACTCTTATAATTTTCTTTAATGATTGGTATTTAGTAACGCGTAAATGACAAATTGGATATAACTATATGTATACGGGTCAATCTTTGAATTTAAATTACCATGAAACACAGATATCCCTACTAATATTATAAACGTGAAAGTTTGTATGGATGGATGGATGTGTGGATGTTTTTTACTCATTCAAGCTATCGGTGTGTCAAATTTTATCAAACTCCGTCAAAACCAATACCAACAATTTGAAAGAGTAGCAAACATCCACACACCCATCCAAACAAACTTTAGCCTTTTTCACCCGACTGTCGACTGTTAGGAGGGTTATGTTTTTCGAGCGTATGTATTTATGTATGTATGTATCATTGTTTGGCACGCCCTGCAGCCTAAACGGCTTAATGGATTTTGATGTGTGAGGTGTCATTAGATTCGTCTCAGTTCCGAGAGTGACATAGGATATGTATTTTCCAAGAGTTCCCATGGGAACGGGAATTATACAGGCGGTGTTTTTTTCATCTAGTAATTGAAATTAAAGTTATCTAATACCTTTAAACGAGCAATTCTTGTATATATGTATATATAATTATAATCAGGATCTCGGAAACGGCTCCAACGATTTCGATGAAATTTGGTATGTGGGGGTTTTCGGGGATGAAAAATTGATCTAGCTTGGTCTTATCTCTGGGAAACCGGAAAACGCTTGGTACCGAGTTTCAGCCCGAGCAGAGCTCGGTCGCCCATGTACTTAATATTAGTAAGATTAAATAATGTGACACAGTAAAAGTCTGTAAGTAATATGTAGTAATAACATATTAATTGTTTAATTTACTAGTAAAAACGTCATTTCAGTTCGAGATAATCTTAAAAATAATGGAATAAGTATAGTTATTATTATTTTTTTACATTTGACATTAATCTTAGTTTTTTTTTCAGAACTAGCTGTTGCCCGTGACTCCGTCTGCGAAGAATTCGTTTACTTCACTATCCCGCAGGAATATTATAAATTACGGGATAAAAGTATCCTATATACTAATTCAGGTTATAAATTATCTGCGTGCCAAATTTCATCAGAATCTGTCAAACCGTAGGTACTTAGATGTTTGTGGACTTTGTACAATCAGCTGCAGAGAAAAGGTACCCCTCTGTAATGGTGGCAACCTACCATGGGAGTACCTTTTCTTGCAGCTGACCGTACTTGTGAGTAGCAAATTTTAGAAGAAATAAATCAAAACGCACAGCATAACGGCCAGTATTCAATAATATAAACAATAATTATTTTATTATGCAACCTCGTTAATATATTACATTGGCGCATATTGCAACTTATAGACTGGGCACATTAAAAAAGGTATAAAAGTAACGCAACTCGCTTCTAAGTAGGTATAGATAGTGTATCGATTTCACTCTACAATACAATGAGAGGAGGCCTGAGCCCTACAGTGCGACGTATGGTCGGGAATCGAACCTGGGACCTCAAGCTTCGTAGTCAGGTTTATCTCTAACCACCAAGCTGGATAGCCGGATGGCCGTCAAATGACTTTCCTTGCCAAGCAATGCTGTCACTGTGACATTTTCTGTGACATGATTCCTCAGTGTGTCATCAATCAGTTGGTTTGAGTGTATCATAGATGTGTACCTTTCATTCGTGGAAAGTAAAACAATGTTAATTGTTATACACATTTATAGGGTTCCGTACCCAAAGGGTAAAAACCGGCCAAGAGCGTGTCGGACACGCCCAAGATAGGGTTCCGTAGCCATTACGAAAAAATCAAGTAATATTTTTCTAAGGATTTCGTATACGTACGGAATCTTCAAAGTTAGGTATCGTCAATACTTTGAAAAAAGCTCGTATCTCAAAATCGTTAATCTGGCAAAGTGAACTTTATTACGCGCGTATCAAGGTTCAGTTTTGTTTACATGCTGATTTGAGATACGAGTTTTTCAAAGTAGTGACGGTATGTTTAATACCTTAGGCTACTATTTACTCTTAAACTACAAATAATTCCCAAGCAATCTTAGCCGCTATAATTTTCCTTGTAAATTTAATATATTTACTACCATTTTGAATTTTTTTTATTTTTCCACCCAACAGCTTAGATTTTAGAGGGGGGGATGGTCGATTTTAATGAAAATTTTCACTTTAAAGTTGAATATTTCGCAAACAAATCACTGAATACAAAAATCATGTAAGCAACCCCGCAATGGTTTTAAAAGACCTATCCAACGATAACCCACACTCCCGCACATAAAATAAATATTTAAGGGGACTGCCATACAACAAACGTGATTTTTTTGCGTTTTTGCTCGATATTGATAACGGCAACAGGTAGACGCTTGAAATAAATAGTTAAATTAAAATAAAACAAATATTTAAGGGAGCTCCCATACAACAAACGTGATTTTTTTGCCGTTTTTATAGATAATGGCACAAAACCCTTCGTGCGCGAGTCCGACTCGCACTTGGCCGGTTTTCTGTTCGTGTCTCTCCTGCGGACATGGTAAAAGTTAAGGGTCTAAAGCCAATATTTTTTAGTCCAGTCATCGCCTTTCAGCTAAAAATAAAACTCAAGTTTGCTGACTCGGAGTCCCTAGTCTCATGTCCAAAGGAGAGAAAACTTTTTATTCTTACGCTGTGTAACCTTTAATGAAACAACTCACAGCAATAATACTTCTTCTCGCTCTGCTTCCCCCAACACAGAGAAGACCACTGCTCCGTCACCCCCGCACAAGTAAACTGGGCCCTTCCGCACCCCGCGCACCCCTGCAATCCAGCCAAAATTGTATCCTCCCTTATAAGTATCTTCGCCCCGTTGACCATTACTTTCTCCTCCTCCTTCTCCAACATAGGCGCCGTCGATGACATCTTCTCCAAACTCAGGTGATCCATTATTACACTCGCGTATCCGCCAGTTTGAAGCTCGTACTTTACTTTACACTCGTCTGTTTTGCGCGATTACGATGGAACTAGCGTGGTTGTTCTAGCATGTAAATAAACGCATGCGCGCGCACGGCCGTTCGCGGCAGTGGTCGCGATACAACTAGCTGAACTATGGGTCATTCAGTCGTATGTTTGTGGGTTATCATTGTGTTATCAGAGGCGCTTCAGACGAGATGCTTGGCTTTTTTGCTCCGAGAGAATAATAAGTTTTGAAACTTAGCGTGCAGATTTAAGAGGCAACTCACACACACATGTTTCATGTTAAAATTATTTATATTCACACATATTCATTTATACATACAATATTTATTTACAACTATCCTAGACTAAAAGTCTATCCTAGACTGAAAGTAAGTAAAAAAATAATTTAATTCAGATAAAAAATAGACCAAGCATTAAATCTTTGCGTTTTTATCACAGTCCTAATTTTTTTTCAATAAAAGCGTGTTGATGATGATGATGATGTATGGGGACGCCTCGCTGAGCCAGGCGGGCTGTCGACCGTTTTGCACAGTCATTCAGCCCAGTTCCCCGTGGTTGGAGCCGACGGTTACTGTCCCAGCAGCGCTCCCACACAGCATCTCTCCTCGAATCTTCTCGTTCTCCTGCTGAACATAAGGACATCTTTGAGACTGACATCCTTTAGCTCCTCCTCCCTCAGCTCGTCACTCCCGAATACATCACGCCGCGCTGCCGCGTACATGACACACTCGGCTAGGATGTGCTCACTCGTTTCCTCCTTCCCACAATGTGGACAGGAGTGGTCACTTTTTATACCTATTATGCTTAAGTGTCTATTTAACAAATTATGGCCCGTAATTATGCCAGTTATAGTTCTCAAGCTACTCTTACCTAGATTTAGGAGATACCTAGTTCTTCTGTGGTTGATACCATCCAGCATCATCTTCGATTGTCTGCACCCAACAGCCTGTCTCCAATCACTGTTTGCTTCCTGTTCCTATAAAAAAAAAAAAAAACTTGTTACTTACACCTTTATTATTTCACTCGACGTCAAAATTTAAAAAAAAAATTGTGGGGGGAGGGGTGCCAGGGTATTAAAGGGGGGATGAAAATTTCATTGATTTTGCCGTAGGATGCACAGTTTTCGTCCAATCACCGAGGTTAAGCAACGTCGGGCGCGGTCAGTACTTGGATGGGTGACCGCCTGGTTTCATTTTTGTTTTTTGAATGTTTTGTTATGACGTTGTCACGTAAACTATTGTCCGTAAACCGACTTTACAGACAACCGGTTTTTTATCAGAATTAAATTATTTACAGCTTATTGGTCCTGTTTATTAACTCTACACTTAATAAAAGAATTTTTTTAAAGAAGATTACTTTTCTTTTAATTTTTAATTATATGTAATGTTTTTGATAGGATAGTATTTTCACGTACCTATGTGTACACAGTTTTAAACTTTCGTGATGGCTTACCACTCGTATGTAGTTAATGAAAATTAAAATAACATTCGATATTTGTGAAAACCACTGTATTGCTATAAAAAAAACGGCCAAGAGCGTGTCGGACACGCCCAAGATAGGGTTCCGTAGCCATTACGAAAAAATCAAGTAATATTTTTCTAAGGATTTCGTATGTGTACGGAATCTTCCAATTTTAGGTATGTTTTATACCTTAGGCTACTATTTACTCTTAAACTACAAATAATTCCCAAGCAATCTTAGCCGCTATAATTTTCCTTGTAAATATAATATATTTACTACCATTCTGAATTTTTTCAAATTTTTCCACCCAACAGTTTAGATTTTAGAGGGGTGGGGGACGGTCGATTTTAATGAAAATTTTCACTTTAAAGTTGAATATTTCGCAAACAGATCACTGAATAGAAAAATCATGTTGGCAACCCCGTAATGGTTTTAAAAGACCTATCCAACAATACCCCGCACTATAGGGTTAGTCGAGAAATAAAAAATCACCTCCACTTTACGTCTATGGGAGGCACCCTAAAATAAAATATTTTTTATTTTTTTATTTTACCACTTTGTTGGCGTAACTGATATGTATATTCATGCCAAATTACAACTTTTTAGTACTAACAGTCTCTGAGCTTAGCCGCGGACAGACAGACAGACAGATGGACAGACATGGCGAAACTATAAGGGTTCCTAGTTGACTACGGAACCCTAAAAACCACAGCTCAAATTGAATTTTCAACTCATCATCATCATCATCAACATTATATCTGCTGAAAAACGTCCACTGTTGGACTACTTTGTTGACACAGATGCATTTAGTATGTCATGTTACGTTTGTCGGGAAACAATGTAGGTAGTATCGTCTTCTAGAGACCACTGTTAGGATTCCATTGTCAACATGAAGTATTACTATTTAGACGGTATTCATCATCCCAGCCTATTTACGTCCCACTGCAGGGCACGGGCCGTAGTTCCCACGCGGGCCCAGTGCGGATTGGGAACTTCACACTCACCGTTGAATTTCTTCGCAAGTGTATGCAGGTTTCCTCGCGAATTACAAATGTGATTTCGCACATAAGTTCCGAGAAACTCAGAGGTGCGAGCCCGGACTCGAACCCACGACCCTTGTTTGAGAGGCCATAGGTCGAACCACTAGGCCACGACGGCCTGTTTGTCTGTTCAACTCGACAGTTGAAATTTAAAAAATTGCATATTTTTCGATTATTTCCTGGCTTTCAAGTATTTTTTTTTTTTATGTTAGTGAGGCCAGACAAACGAACTAGTGGGTCACCTGATGTTAAATGATCACCACTGTCCATAGACACCCGCAGCGCTTTACGCGATGCCAGTGCGTTGTCAGCCCTAAGGAAAAAGGAGAGGGAATAGGGGAGGGGGAGAGGTATTGGGCCCCCGGCGCTCTCACTGACCGTATGAAACGCAGCAGGTAGTACTGCTGCTTCACGCCGGTGTTCTGTGAGAGGGTGGTACTGCCCCGGACGAGCCGGCCCATCCGTGATGCAGCGGCTAACTACAACATGGCTCTACCACTACAACGTGCGTATGCAGCGTGTGATCATTTTATATTGGTAAGTCGGGACCCCTTACGAAATTACAAATGTATAGTTTCAGATTTTCCCCTATACCACAGAATATATAATAGCACTAACGTACAGAATGGCCACGCTCCGCCCCGCACCGATTCGAGTTACCCCACCCCTCAAGGCGCAGATTGCCGGAACCGCCGGAATCCAGTCGGGTGCGCGCGCGATGTAAGTATGTGGGCCTACGCGTGTACAGATGTCGTCGTAGATTCAAGAACGCGTATTTTGTACGTCGTGGCCGCCGTGTGCCTATACTTGTAGTTAGACGGTATTGGTTGTTAATAGTACATTGTGCATCTAGGGCCGTAAGTAGGGGATTACTAATGAGAGTCTATTAGAAGCCCGACGCCGAAGGCGGAGGGCTTTTAATGACTCGAGTTTGTAATCCCCTTACTGCCCGTGATACACACAATGATTTTCATCACATTGCGAGAAAAAAAAATCAAAAATAAAATTAATTTGTTTCTAAACACTTAAATTGAATAAAATAATGGCTACCCGCCAATACAGATTGTCACTTTTTTCGAGTCACCTACCATAGATAATGTAAACTGTGTTTAGTTTAGAATTCGAAAGGTCATACGTCCAGATTCTGCCAACATGTTTAAAAAAATATTTTTACTGAAATTATTGATATAAATTTAAAATATAAAAATAACGAATTTTCACGAAGCTTAGATAAGTTTTGTTTTGTAAAATTTGGGTTATAGCTAAGTTTTAAAGATATAAATAAAACGTTGGCTGACTTGAAACCTCCTTAGTCTGAAATTACTTGTTTGCAAATTTTAAAACTAAAGTTAGAACTCCCTTGGGTAGAAAAACTGTACGTAAATCTATAACTCCCTTAAGAACAATTTAGGCCATTGTCATTTAGTATACAAGCATGGAATAACACCATTGACGAGCAAGTGTGATGAAAACATAGTTCTAGGTCAACGGAAAATGATTCCCTTGGGAGTGTCGAAATATACGTTGTTTGTGGCATAAACGGCCGTAATTTTTTTTTACGTTAACTTAGAAGTTTGATTTTTTTACAGCTTCAAAAGATTTTAGACCTGAGTATATGGTTTCAATTTCAACTCGATACCTCCACGCGTTCCCGAGATAAAGGGTCTTGACTGACAGATGGACGGATGGACGGACGATAAAGTGATCCTATCATCATCATCATCATCATTTCAGTCGAAATTTGTCCACTGCTTGTGGACTCCCCTAACGGTCGCCAAACAGATCGGCCCTGCGCCATCCGCATCCAACGCGTTCCATCCATCTTATTGGAGTCCTACCTCCACTGCGTCTTCCGGTCCACGTTCCGCGGTCCAGATCGCTGTGATCCTACAAAGGACGACAAAGGGTTCGGTTATTTATTTTTGAGATACAGAACTCTAAAAATAATAATAAATAAACACATGTTTTACTTATTGCTATTGCCCCAAGTAACCGTAGGGCCATGGACTCTTGATAAGATATACCATCGGAAGTTGTCTACATGGCGAAGTACTCCGGTTGCGGCAAACGGTTTAAATATCAACATCCCGGCCTATGTGCGTCCCACGCGTGCCCAGTACGGATTGGGAACTTCACACACACCACTGAATTCCTTCGCAGGTGTACGCAGGTTTAAATATCATCTCATCGTAATTAAACTTGATTCGCTCGTTCGCAGGCTTCACACGCCCTTCTGGCTATTAGTTTAATTCTTTTTTTTGAAAATGGAAGGCGAATGTTGACGCCGAATTATTGCATTTGTAGTTAAATTTTAAGAATAAATTTGTACAACTAGCTCATAGAACTTAGTTAAGTTATTTTTGGCATAAGAGTCCGATAACCAAGCTTACGACGCAATCAGACGAAACTGGGAACCTCTATCAGGTGAGACTTAGTTTTTATTGCCACGTCTGAGTCCCCGGCCTGGATTAAAAAAGTCCAATATTTGTTCTGCTTTCTGAGTTTTGGCTGTTTTGTTTTCTTTAAATATTTTTAAAGGCTATTGCCTGGCGTCCGAAATTTTATTTGTCATTTCTAATTAAACTTACCATTTTATTTGTATACTTTCACACTACAACCAATCATAAATAAAAATATTACATTTTTTGGGTGTCAGGAGATGGATTTTCGAAATCACAGCCCTTGAAAATACCAGTGTATGTGTGTGTCTGTCTGTGGCATCATAGCTCTTTAACTTACCAATTTGGATGTGGTTTTTTTATTTGAAAGCAGTTTTATTGGCGATGGTTCTTAGACATGTTTCATAAAAATTGGTTAAGCCGTTTCAAAGTTATCAGCTCTTTTGTTAGCTGAGGAATCTTAGACGCATAATGGGCATTTACTTTATTTTCAAACATATGTGCGACCAAATTGCGTTGGGGGTTTTTAAAGTTTTTAATTTATAGTTCATATAAAATGAGACCATGTACCTCGCACTGTCAAAAACTTATCAGAAATCATGTTAGAGCCCATCTTCTAACTCTACACGCCCTAACTTCACAATATGTGGCTTGGCTCTAGGTATATCAATTTTCAGACTGCTAGCATCAAAATTTACGGAAGTCTCATACAAACATCCATCCCTTAGTTTAAAGAGGGGGGTGGAAGATCCAAGCTTTAGATTTTTTTTGTTATTTGTGTAGGGTCGGTTTCCTAACTTAAGTATCCAGTTTTCCATACTAACTGCATAGAAAAGTGGATACTTATGTTACTTAGGTTACATACCAAATTTCAGCTTTCTAGGACTTCAGGATGTACCTACCTACCCTAAGAATTTTTATTTCTTTTTTTGCTTGTTTAATTAATAATTAAGCATTAAACATTAATACGCACAGTATCTAATATATAAAAATCTCGTGTCACGATGTTTGTTATCGAACTCCTCCGAAACGGCTTGACTGATTTTTATGAAATTTTTTGCTCCACATTTGGTAGGTCTGAGAATACCTAGGTCGTAGGCTATTTTTATACCCCTATTCTTTGCAGACGGAGTCGTGTGCAACAGCTAGTAATTAATAAGATTTGGAAGGATTTTTTCGTACCAACTGCGGAACCCTTTCCTGGGCGTGTCCAACACGCTCTTGGCCGGTTTTTTCTTTTAAATGTTAGATGCGAATATGAATTATGTGTTGTCTACGGAAACCTTCAAAATCTAACGAAACATCACAATTAATACAATTTAAAGCGGTTAAATTTATTCATTTACAATTGTTTTATAATTAACTAGCTGTTGCCCGCGACTCCGTCCGCGGAGAATAGTATTGGTTTGTAGTACATGCTATGTATCAGAGATGGCGCTGTATGTGAAAAAAGATTTTCCCGCTTTTCTGTTGAAATTTTTCCTGAATTTTCTTTGCTATAAACCTCACGGAGCCCGAGACCTTTCCAACGAATGCAAAACCGTGGAAATCGGTTCGTGCGTTCTGGAGTTATAGCGTCAGGTAGGAAAACCCGACTTATTTTTATATAGTAGATATTCAAAACAAAGTAATCTAAGCACATTGAAGCAATTTTAAACAGTTTTAAACTACGTTTGTTTCCATGAAAAGTTGATAATTAATACGTAATACTTCCGTGTCTTTAATTGGCAGGTGACCACCATAGAGTATAAGCCAGACAGAGGCGTCTCGTGTACTAATTTCTACCATTTTAAACACCGACACAAAAAGAAGAGTGTTATAAGTTTGACCGCTATGTCTGTCTGTGTGTCTGTCTGTGGCATCTTACCTCTTAAACGGGTGCACCGATTTGGATGCGGTTTTTTTTAAATAGAAAGCTGGTTTCTTGGCGATGGTTCTTAAATATGTTTCATCAAAATCGGTTCAGCTATTTAAAACTTATCAGCTCTTTTGTTAGCTGCGCAAGCGATCTTAAACGCTTAGCGGTTAATGTTCAAACGTACGAGTGACATAATTGCGTTGGGGGTTTTTTTTTAATTTATAGTTTATTATCACTTTATTTTCAAACATATGTGCGACCAAATTGCGTTGGGTGGGGATTTTTAATTTAATTTTAATTAATAGTTATACTTAGAAGCAGGGCTCTGCTAACACTGGGTTATATATAATAGTAACAGCTGTTTTCCTAAAAATTTGTACGGAACCCAGAGTGCGCAAGTCCGACTCGCACTTAGCCGGTTTTTCTTTTCAATAGCTCATCACTATAGCTAAACCGTTTAAATGGGTCCTCGCTCGCGCGGTACAGGGGCTGGGGGGGCTGGGGGTACGACGACAATGGGGACCGGGAGAGGTGAGGGGAGGACTCATTTAAGCGGCCTGCTATAGCCCGTCTATTCTCCGTATGCGGTTGGTATAATGCTTCGACTCACCGCCACCTAACCTCGCCGGTTTAGCATAAGTCATTGTTCCTATCCTAATTCTTAACTAACGCGTACATTCGGTACATTGCCTATGATTGGTGCATCCGGCCTGAATGCATAAAACATAGAATCGAGTTTGAATCGGTTTTTAACCGACTCATAGGGTATTTGATACAATAACCTGCCTTCAAAAAAAGAGGAGGTTCTCATCTCAATTCGTACGTACGTTGTTTTTTTTTGTATGTTTTTTATGCGATTACTCCCCCAATTGTGAATCGATTCTCAAATTTATTTTTTTATTTTTATGAAAATACTTTTGAAGTGGTCCCTGTGGCACCAAATCAAGACCTGATGATGAGCGACTGGCTATTTCAGCATTTTTAGCATCAAGTAAATTATTTGCATTTAGAAACTTAGATTTGCTAAACTGGACCTGATGAAGAAGGCCACAGATGGCCAACAGAACACATCAGCGGGTCAAATTTTACAAGTTAAATTTGACTCACTTCCCGGTTTCCGATTGAGCTGAAATTTTGCTAGCATGAGTAAATCGGATGACAATGCAATATTATTATGACATGAAGCTGATCTGATCATGGAGCTGGAAGGTGGCCATAGAAATTCTGTAATGAAACGATACGACCGCATCGAGTTTGGGCTCATTTGATTCGTCTAAGAGGAGGTTCTCATCTCAATTCGTACGTACGTTGTTTTTTTTTGTATGTTTTTTATGCGATTACTCCCCCAATTGTGAATCGATTCTCAAATTTATTTTTTTATTTTTATGAAAATACTCCTGAAGTGGTCCCTGTGGCACCAAATCAAGACCTGATGATGGGCGACTGGCTATTTCAGCATTTTTAGCATCAAGTAAATTATTTGCATTTAGAAACTTAGATTTGCTAAACTGGACCTGATGAAGAAGGCCACAGATGGCCAACAGAACACATCAGCGGGTCAAATTTTACAAGTTAAATTTGACTCACTTCCCGGTTTCCGATTGAGCTGAAATTTTGCTAGCATGAGTAAATCGGATGACAATGCAATATTATTATGACATGAAGCTGATCTGATCATGGAGCTGGAAGGTGGCCATAGAAATTCTGTAATGAAACGATACGACCGCATCGAGTTTGGGCTCATTTGATTCGTCTAAGAGGAGGTTCTCATCTCAATTCGTACGTACGTTGTTTTTTTTTGTATGTTTTTTATGCGATTACTCCCCCAATTGTGAATCGATTCTCAAATTTATTTTTTTATTTTTATGAAAATACTCCTGAAGTGGTCCCTGTGGCACCAAATCAAGACCTGATGATGGGCGACTGGCTATTTCAGCATTTTTAGCATCAAGTAAATTATTTGCATTTAGAAACTTAGATTTGCTAAACTGGACCTGATGAAGAAGGCCACAGATGGCCAACAGAACACATCAGCGGGTCAAATTTTACAAGTTAAATTTGACTCACTTCCCGGTTTCCGATTGAGCTGAAATTTTGCTAGCATGAGTAAATCGGATGACAATGCAATATTATTATGACATGAAGCTGATCTGATCATGGAGCTGGAAGGTGGCCATAGAAATTCTGTAATGAAACGATACGACCGCATCGAGTTTGGGCTCATTTGATTCGTCTTGATTTTTTTTGTGTATGTGTGTGTGACGTGTGTGTCCTTGGTGGTAACTAGGGCCTGATGATGGAGTTGGAATGTGATCATACGAACTCCGTAATGAAACGACATAACTTCATCAAGTTTAGTCTCGTTTGATTCGTCTTGACGAGATATTTGGCAACCAGGGGCAAAAAGTACAGTCAGCAAAGCGTGCCTGTCGTATCTCATTTGCTTTTTAGTTTCTGGGTGTATTTGAATTTTTGCGACCGAACGTCGTCTTCACATTAGTCTGTCCGCCTAATGCGGTGGCCATTATTAGGCGCTGGCAGCTGTCGCCCGAATGCGGCCGAGTATCGTGCTCTTCTCACTCTTGCGGTCACCGCTTGTTGCATGCAGCGATCGACTTAATTGCATTGTGAAGTGACACAGAGTAGTTAATTACTGTTTGTATTGATAGGTATAACACCGATATATTTCCGATCGTTTGGATTCCTGGTCCATGCGAAGGGACGTAGGTTCTCTTTGTGTGTTCCTTGTGTGTTCCATAGGATCTACCACGGCGAGTGCTCCGAAGAATTTTTTAATTTGCTGCCTCCTGCAAAATTCCACCATCGCACTTCCCGCCGAAAGTCTATGTTCCATCGTCACCACCTCGATGAATGGCAGTCTATCACTGTACGTTTTCTTCGGCACTTCCTGCCACGTAGGGTGAAACTGTGGAACCAGCTTCCGGCAGCAGTGTTTCCAGACAACTATGACATCGGGGCTTTCAATAAAAGGGTTTATAGTTTTTAGGGTTCCGTAGTCAACTAGGAACCCTTATAGTTTCGCCATGTCTGTCCGTCTGTCTGTCTGTCTGTCTGTCCGCGGCTAAGCTCAGAGACTGTTAGTACTAGAAAACTGTAATTTAAACTGTAATTTGGCATGAATATATATATTAGCCAAGACGACAAAGTGGTTAAATAAAAAAAACTAAAAAATTTTTCTTTAGGGTACCTCCCATAGACGTAAAGTGGGGGTGATTTTTTTTTCTCGACTAACCCTATAGTGTGGGGTATCGTTGTATAGGTCTTTTAAAACCATTGCGGGGTTGCTTACATGATTTTTGTATTCAGTGATTTGTTTGCGAAATATTCAACTTTAAAGTGAAAATTTTCATTAAAATCGGTCGTCCCCCCCCCCCCCCCTCTAAAATCTAAACTGTTGGGTGACAAAAAAAAATAAAAAAAAATCAAAATGGTAGTAAATATATTAAATTTACAAGGAAAATTGTAGCGGCTAAGATTGCTTGGGAATTATTTGTAGTTTAAGGGGCTGTTTCACCACTTTTTTTAAAGTTCGGATTAGCTTGATCATAACCTTATTTGTCACATGGAATAAAAATTTCTGTTTCACCAGTCTTGATTAGCGCTAAGTGACGGACAAACTATTTCTTAATTTGACCATCAGATCAGGTGGCATTTAGCATTTTTATCCGTCACATATCTTTATAATTAGTTAGTATATTTTTTTGTGGCCATGGTTGGAGAGCCCTTCAGCCGGTTTCAGAAAAATAAATCAAAGTATTTTTTATTTTTTAAAGAAAGAAGTCATGCTAAATTGCAAACGAGAATTTAAATATCAAGATTTGAATAAAAAATATAGGTACGCTTTTAGTATTTAAAAATAAATCCAAAATTTCGTAATATTTTTTAATTACAGACTTTTTTTCAGTGGCACAATCGTTTGTTCTACCTGAACTTGGACATCGCCATTAAAAAAAAAGTTAGTCTGTCAAAGGGTTTGGCGCCACTTTTCGATTCGTTTTACGTGATTTTATTTTTCTTTGTTATTGTTAACCAAAGTATCGTAAATAAATACCGTTTTTGGATTAATTATAATGTTACACATTTGTTTATGCAAAAAAATAGATGTGTTTAAAAATAACATAGTTTACGATTTATTTTGCTTTAATAATGAGCGACTCTTTGAACGAAAATATGCGAACAGGAACCCGTGGTCGTGAAATGGGACGTTGCTATTCCGACTTTTTGTTAAACCGACGATTAGTTAAGTGGTACTTAGTTTGCACAGGACCGGAGTGGTGAAACTGAAAAAAAACTGGCTGACAGATTTGTGCAGTACTTAGTTTATTCATTGGTTACGTAACCAGTAGTTTGACAATAAGGTAGTGAAACAGCCCCTAAGAGTAAATAGTAGCCTAAGGTATTAAACATACCGTCACTACTTTGAAAAACTCGTATCTCAAATCAGCATGTAAACAAAACTGAACCTTGATACGCGCGTAATAAAGTTCACTTTGCCAGATTAACGATTTTGAGATACGAGCTTTTTTCAAAGTATTGACGATACCTAACTTTGAAGATTCCGTACACATACGAAATCCTTAGAAAAATATTACTTCATTTTTTCGTAATGGCTACGGAACCCTATCTTGGGCGTGTCCGACACGCTCTTGGCCGGTTTTTTTTAAAGACCGGCAACAGATTGGTGACTCTCTTTGAGTTGTTGATATTTATGGGCGGTGGTGATCATTTTCCATCAGATTACCCGCTTGCTCGTTTGCCTCCCTCTCATAATAAAAAAGTATAAATAAAAAAAGTAAAGATAAAATAAAAACATTTATTCGTGACAAAAAAAAAATTACAAAAAAGAAACGGAAACAGATACTTATTAAATACTAGCTTTTGCCCGCGACTCCGTCCGCAAAGAATTAGTAATTTGGGCAGCTTATTTTTTTTATCCAATTTGCTTTTTCATCAATTATGGCTCTCCTTAGTTCCTCGATATAAAAAAGTACCCCCCGAACCCCCCCCCCCCCGCACACCCGCGTTCACATTCACCACCGTACTCCCAGCGTGATGATATACAGCCTATAGCCTTTCTCGTTAAATGGGCTATCTAACACTGAAAGTATCGTATCTTTCTTATTTGTCAACCGATTCAAATGAAACAAACACTAAATGTTAATCCAAGAAAATACCAACATATCAGTGAAAACCGCATCCTTCTAGGTTAAGCCGTTTCTGAGATTAGCGCGCACAAACGCACAGACAAACAGACAATAATTCTAAAAATCATTGTTTTGGGTTCTATTGCGCTAATAAATAGCCCTAGTGACAGTCTTTCTCAAATATCTTCAATGTACAGACACCGACTTGTTACTTATTTATTATATGTATATATTATAGATAGATAGATAGATATAGATAGATTGTCTCGAAATGGTCCCAACTCAGCATGATGTCGGCCTTGCAGCCAACGCTGGTCTTCCGTTGGAACCTAATAAATAATGACACGTAGTAACTGGTGACATGAAGCTACCGTAACTTAGATTGGTGCCACGATTACTTTGTAGCAACGATAGCTGAGAAGTACTCAATGCAAGCAACAGAGTGACGGCGCATGATTGCACGACAATGCAGGCACTGCACAATTAGCTACAAAATTAGCGAGTATAAGTACCTAACGGTGGGAGCCATCTTGCCGGACCTTGATTATTAAGCGCCTTCAAGAAAAGGAGGTTAGTTAGTCATATTTTATTGAACTTGCAATGTCCCTACTACCTTTTACTTGCTACGGTTTTTTACTGAAGATTATTTTCACAATCGCGTTTTTTCCCAACTTTAATCGACACAGAAACATAGGTAGGGTTAGGTTGTGTTTAAGTTTGCAAAGGGCCAAAAGTACACAGAAGAAGGAGAACCGCGTGAGCGGAGCTCCGTCGACACTGTTTCTGTGTCAGTTCAAAATAAAAAAAAAACGCTACTTTGAAAATAGGCTACAGTAAAAAACTATAGTGAGAAAAAAGTATTTGGGAATAAATGCAAATGGTAATTAACGACCGCTTTAGCCTAGTTGGTACCTAGTGACCCTGCCTACGAAGCAAGAGGTCCTGGGTACAAATCCCGGTTATGGCATTTATTTGTGTGATGAGCACGAATATTTGTTCTTGAGTTATGGATGTTTTCTATGTATTTAAGTATTTATTTATCTATATAAGTATGTTTATCGTCGTCTAGTACCCATAGTACAAGCTTTGCTTAGTTTGGGACTAGGTCGATTTGTGTAAGATTGTCCCCTAATATTTATTTATTTATTTATTTATTTAAATTTTGCTACTAGGAAATGGCGATTTTGGTATAAAATTATATTTTATTTATTTATTAAAGTAAACAGAACACTATCATTACAGGACACCCAATGCGATAGTATACTGAATCAATTATATACAAATTAGCTTAATTAAAAATTAACATAAAGGAATAGCATAATATTGTAGTATAGGAAAGGATTAAACACTAGGAACAACTACCAACTCATGGGGAATTTACCACAGCTTAGAATAACCCCATCTAGACCCTTTACACACACCGGTGTGGATTTCACTGGTCATGTAGAGGTCAAACTGAATAAAAGTAGAGGCGTTAAAAGTACTAAAGGCTACATCGCTATTTTCATATGTATGGCGACTAAAGCAGTGCACATTGAGCTTGCGTCCGATCTGTATGCTTAGTATAAGTTTTACTTAAAATACTTCTCGATCGCGTTTACGTAAAAATTTCAATACTATGGAAACATGGACAGCACCTCCGCGCGCGCGCGTCTATGTTTCCATAGAATTGAAATTTTTACGTAAACGCGATCGAGAAGTATTTTGGTGAAGTAAAACTTATACTAAGCGTACAGAGCACTGAAACCTTCGATCAACTTGTTGATCGAAGACTGAAACATTCATAGCTGCCTTCCATCGGATGTGTTCCCGACGCGGCACTCCTAAGCATATGTTTCTCGTCCGATCACCGAAGTTAAGCAACATCGGGCGCGGTCAGTACTTGGATGGGTGACCGCCTGGTTTTTTTATTTTTTATTATGAAGTTTCACTTCCTCCGCGTGGAAGACTCCACGCACTATTTTTTTTTTTCTATTTTGGTGTGAAAATCTTAATGCGGTTCACAGAATACATCTAACTTACCAAGTTGCAACAGCAGAGTTCTTATAGTTTCGGAAAAAAGTGGCTGTGACATACGGACGGACAGACAGACAGACAGACAGACATGACGAATCCATAAGGGTTCCGTTTTTTGGCATTTAGCTACGGAACCCTAAAAACGATATAATACTCGAAAGAGTAATAGCGTGCGCAGGCCTATTATTTTAGACCAAATTCATTACAATGTTTAAAGTACCTATCGATAGTTACACGTGTGTTGCAAGAAAATGGTTTGGCGTATGAATGAGTTATTTGACACTCGGCTTGGCGTCGAAAAGGTTAAGAAGGTTAAGAAACGAGTTTTTTTAAGAATAAGAATAAATCATCATTGAGAATACAAAAAAATCTTTGTCTTTAGTATGTGAGTCGTCACGTCAGGGCCACGTTACCAATCTTAGACCATAAAACCAACTAGAAAGTGACAGTTTTTATTTATTGCACACTTTTTATTAAGATTTTGCCCGTACATGTACCTATGTACGGGCAAAATCTTGCAAGTTAAATTTGACCCATTTTTAATCCCGACACAAAAAGAGGAGTGTTATAAGTTTTTCATGTATGTGTGTGTGTGTCTATCTGTCTGTGGCATCATAGCTCTTAAACGGGTGAACCGATTTGGATGCGGTTTTTTTTTATTTGAAACTAGCTTTTGCCCGCGACTTCGTACGCGAAGACAATAAAGACAATAAAGTTAGTTGTTTGCATGAAAATTAACACATAGGTGGTCCCGGAAAAATTACCTTATATCAATCAGGGATACTATAGGTGAAAGAATTTTCAAAATCAGCCCTGAAGTTGAATTCAGTTTTTCTATCCCGTGGGAATTGTGCATTTCTCCAAAGAAAAAGTAGCCTGTGTTAATTGGGGTTAGAATTTTTGAAATCTGTGCTGAGGTTGAATTTACTTATTTCTATCCCATGGGAATTTTCATTTTCCCAGAAATAAGTACCCTATGTCAATCACGGATACTGTAGCTTACTATTGGTGAAAGAATTTTTAAAATCAGTCCTGAAGTTGAATTCACTTATATCTATCCCGCGGGAATTTTGCATTTTCCCGAAGAAAAAATAGCCTATGCCAATCAAGGATACTGTAGCTTACTATTGGTGAAAGAATTTTTAAAATCAGCCCCAAAGTTGAATTCAAATTTTTCTATCCCGTGGGAATTTTGTATTTTCCCGAATGAAAAGTAGCCTTTGTCAATCGGGAATAGTCATATCACATTATATGTAAGAATTTTTAAAATCAGCTCCGCAATTTAATTTATTTGTTTCTATCCCGTGGGAATTTTGCATTTTTCCGGATAAAAAGTAACCTATGTCAATCAAGGATAGTGTAGTTTTCTAATTCTGAAAGAATTTTTAAAATCGGCTCAATAATTTCAGAGATTCCGCTACAAACCAATAAACAAAGAAAGTTTAGATATTTCCCTATCCCGTGGGAATTTCAAAAAATCCTTCCTTAGTGCACCTCTACAATACTCAAGGTATATGTGTACCAAATTTCAAGTCTCTAGCCCCAGTAGTTTAGGCTGTGCGTTGTCTCTCAGTCAGTCAGTCAGTCAGTCACGGTACTGTTTTATAGGTATAGAAGTAGGTGTTTTGGCGTCGGTTCTTACTTATACATGTTTGATCAAAATCAAGGCGTTTCAAAGTATTCAGTTCTTTTGTTAGCTGTGGAAGGGATCTTAGACGCATAATGGGCATTTATTTTATATTCAAACTTGAATGTGACTTAATTGCGTCCCACTCAAAACTTGGCACTCAAAACTCTTGTGCGCGTTTGGCAGCCGCCGTGACGTGCGACTCTAAGAAGAAGGGCTACGAACTAGCTCGAAACTGTCGAGTTAAACTCGTTTTAAGACGTGAGTGATCCGTTTATTTCCACTATGAGTGAGTCTCACGATAGTTTCATGTTTAAAGGTTCCTCCCGTTTGATAAATGCTCTAAGTCAAAGTAGGTACTTAAACTTGACCCTAAGTTTTGCTAATTTTTAAAGAGATCAGCTGAATATTTAATTTGGTATTATGAATGGAAAAAAAAAATAACAATAGAAGACAATGACTCTTTATTGTGCAAAAAAAACAATTTGGGAAGCTTCGTCCTATCCTTCGATCAACAATACAACTAGATTTCGGGACAGGTACAAAATCCAAGCTAAAATGTGTCCGCTTGAATGTGTAGCTATAGAGCGACTTATGTTTTCTGCTGGAAAGAGACAACAAATTCAAAACCGTCTTAAGATCAACCCATTTACGACCATAGCACCATACATTAAATTCGCAATTCTACCTTTTGCTTACGATTATTCGCTTGAAACAGCTAACAAAGCAATAAATAACACCTGCCACTTAGAAATGAAAAATCATAGGTCAAATAACAGTTACTGTGAAGTCGACCTTATCGCACTATAGACAAAGTGTTTTTCAGCTTGACTGCATTGCGAGTTACATTCTTTCGTTTCCTGTCTACTTTTTCCACTTTGATTTTAACTTCGGGAGCTATGGAGTCGCTCACGACAATAAAATTATTTTAAAATAGGTACCTGTGTAGAAATTCACTTGCTTGGTAGGATTAGTGTTTTTGTGTATGTATGTATTTTATTAGTACTTACTTTTATAATGCGGATAGTCAATGATAGTCACGCGACAAATACGCGAGAGTGCGTGGGGGTGACCGTGCGAGCAACAGGGTACCGTTAACACGGCGATGGGTTCCGCGCGTTACACTTTTTATTTTATTGGCGTGATGTTTTTAGTGTATATATATATTTATTTAATTTAATAATGTTGTAAGAGTCGTATAGAAAATTAACGTCCGTAAAAAAAATGTATATGCTAGGTTCTTTTCACATGTAAGTAATGACGGTGCCGGCCAAAAGGTTTTGCATCATATTTTAACTATAAATTAAAAATTTTAAAAATCCCCAACGCAATTAGGTATGTCACTCGTATGTTTGACATTAAGTCAATGCCCGTTATGCTTCTAAGATCCCTTCCGCAGTTAACAAAAGATCTGATAACTTTGAAACGGCTGAACCGATTTTGATGAAACATATCTAAGAACCATCGCCAAGAAACCTGCTTTCTATTAAAAAAACCGCATCCAAATCGGTTCATCCGTTTAAGAGCTATGATGCCACAGACAGACAGACAGACACACACACACACATAGCGGTCAAACTTATAACACCCCTCTTTTTGTATCGGGGGTTAAAAACAAATACAAATGTGACTCGGTGTCAGTCAGGGGGGTGCGGGGAGGGGGTGCGGGGATTTCGAAGGGGGATTAAAATTTCATTGATTTTGCCGTAGGATCCACCGTTTTCAAGATATTTGACAAAAACACCGGTTCTCGTCCGATCACCGAAGTTAAGCAACGTCGGGCGCGGTCAGTACTTGGATGGGTGACCGCCTGGTTTTTGAACTGAAACTCCTAATGCGACTTCCAAAAAGGTCGCATTAAACGTTTAACGCTACCATGGAGGGGGTATGAAAGCATTAGTATATGTACTGCCGAAGCAAGTAATCTCGCATTGTATACATATATGTATACTAACGGATGTTAAAAACTTCGACAGTGCGATGCAGAACTCATACTGTCTGTGCAAATTTGTATGAGATTTGATAAAAGCGCCATCTAGTGAGTAATTTTAACACATAGATGCATAAGTAAATTTAGTTCTTTAAGTTATTGCAATAAGGTTCATATTGATGTATAAGTGCCTTTCTCATTTCGATATTACGAAGTTTCACTTTTTCCGCGTGGAGGAGCTGCACGCACGATTTTTTTTAAACAGATCTACAATGTTACTAAATTACATACATCTAAAGTATTCAATACAAACAAATTTTTTAACACAGTAGATACGCAGAATGAGAGAACTTGGGCCGTAGTTCCTACACGGGCCTAGTGCGGATTGGGAACTTCACACACCATTGAATCCTTCATCGTAGGGCTCATGGTAAATTACAAAATGTAATAATGCACATAAATTCCGAAAAACTCAGAGGTGCGAGCCCGGACTCAAACCCACGACCCTCTGCTCGAGAGTACATAGGTCAAACCACTAGGCCACCACAGCACACATAATATTAAAATTAATTGATGATAGTGTTCTGTTTACTTAAATAAATTTAATTTTTAATTTTAAAATTTTACAATCCACAGGACTCTAGAGACTATTAGAGAGAGATTTGTTTGGCAGTCGAGTGTAGAGGTTTTAAGGGGTGATAGTTAGGGGTCATTCTTTATGTTTTTTTTTTTTTTTTATATACTAGACTACTTTTTACTTGAATATATATTTTTTTTTATCTATATTTTTTTATAATTGAATTTGACTATTATTTTTGATATATTTTTATTATTATTAATTTTGAAAGGATTTTAATTGACATGTATGTATTTTAAATTTGTTTTTGATTTACCTATTTTACTAAATTGTAAGGATGAATAATGAGTTTCTACTAACATAGGTATTAAGACTTTTGTGATCACTAACAAAATTATGAATTTTAAAGGACTTATTATTATTGAATTATTTTTTAAAAACACTATTGCATTGGGTTATCCTGTAATGATAGTTGTTATGGCAAATAAATAAATAAAAAAAAAAAATAATAAAAATTAAGTTTCAAATCTACTCCATGCATCTACTGTTCTATTTTACGATGTTGGCGCGCGTACTGGCCAGGTTGGCCAAACATTTAAGAATGTTTGGCCAACCTGGCCAATACGCGCGCACAGGTCGTAGTTTAAATCAGTAATTTGCTTATTATTTGTTAGTTTAAAGCTTGAAATATACTTATTTTACATTTACTTATCGAAAGTAAGACACTCCGACGTATAAATTAATTTTTCGGGCATTTTTTTTGCAATTTTTAAGCACACATTGCGGCATCGCGAAACGTGTTTATGTTGGCTGTGCTTGGACCGAACTAAAACCAAATAAGAGCTCACTTTGAAAGTGAGCTCTTATTTTTCGGGCCGTTTTTGTTGCGCTGACCCGTTATCTAGTTGTATTGTTGATCGAAGGTCCTATCTTGACTTCATCTCTGCCAAAATGCCTAAAAACTGGGGCCAAGTGCAAGTGGGACTCGCGCACGAAGGGTTCCGTACCATTATCTATAAAAATCGCAAAAAAACACGTTTTTTGTATGGGAGCCCCCCTTAAATATTTTTTTTATTTTAATTTAATGATTTATTTTTAAAGTCAACACATAATTAAATATTCTGTGAATATTTCAGGCGTCTACCTGTTGCCGTTATCAATATAGAGCAAAAGCGAGCAAAAAAATCACGTTTGTTGAATGGGAGCCCCCTTAAATATTTATTTAATTTTAGACGACCAGATGGCCTAGTGGTTAGAGACCCTGACTATGAATCTTAAGGTCCCGGGTTCGATTCCCGTGTCGGAGCAGATATTTGTATGAAAAATACGAATGTTTGTTCTCGGGTCTTGGGTGTTTAATATGTATTTAAGTATGTATCTATCTATATAAGTATGTTTATCCGTTGCCTAGTACCCATAACACAAGCTTTGCTAAGCTTACTTTGGGACTAGGTCAATTGGTGTGAATTGTCCCGTGATATTTATACAATACAATACAATACAATACAATACAATGACTCTTTATTGTACACCAGGAATAGTAAGCAATACAGAAAACAGGTACACAGAGAGAAAGATACAAGGTAAGCAATAGGCGGCCTTATCGCTTAAGAGCGATCTCTTCCAGGCAACCCTTTACCAGAAAGAAGGAAAGACTAGTTTACAGCAGGTGGTGCATCAACAGTGGATCAGAAAATTTGGATTTTGTGGATTTATTTATTTATTTTTATTTTTTAATTCTATTTTTTAGTATTTATTGTTACAGCGGTAACCAAAATACATCATCTGTGAAAATTTCAACTGTCTAGCTATCACGGTTCCTGAGATACAGCCTGGTAACAGACAGACAGACGGACGGACAGCGAAATCTCAGTAATAGGGTCCCGTTTTTACCCTTTGGGTACGGAACCTTAAAATCTAAAGGCCACAAGTGCCACATCTAACCGGGAGCGGGGGGCGCCGACGGAGCGTGAGCAGCGCGATCTATAACACTGAATCAAATATACGGTGACACACACCGGCAGCGCGGCACACCGTATTTGATTCAGTGTTGTTGACCGCGCTGGGCACGCTCCGTGGGCGCCCCGCGCTCCCGGTTTGTTGTGGCTTTCAAGGTGTTCAACCAGTGCGCCCTACCCGTTACGATTATGACTTATGCTGCATTAGACGTGTACACTCACAGGAGGACTAGTCCATAAGTTTTGAGTCGCTCAGCGTGCTAAGATGGAGACGTCTATGCTCGGTATTTCGTTGAGATATAGGGTCCGCAGCAAACACACAAGTCTTAACATTTGATAGCATAGTGAACGGTTGTGGTACCTATCTATACTTTGAAGATGAGCTCTGGTTGAGTTCGAGACGCGTCAGTGTAGTTTGGTGGTGGTGATAGTTGGGTTTGTGTGTGTCCGTACAGTGTGGAGCGTACGCATTTCTTACATAAATATAACTATCGTAAGGTCGCGGGTGAGTAATAGTACATTGTGCATCTAGGGCCGGAAGTAGGGGATTACTAACGAGGGTCTATTAGAAGCCCGACGCCGAAGGCGGAGGGCTTTTAATGACTCGAGTTTGTAATCCCCTTACTGCCCGTGATACACACAATGATTTTCATCACATTGCGAGAAAAAAAAATCCAGAAATAAAATTATTTTGTCTCTAAACACTTAGATTGAATAAAATAATGGCTACCCACCAATACAGATTGTCACTTTTTCGAGTCATCTACCATAGATAATGTAAACTGTGTTTAGTTTAGAATTCGAAAGGTCATACGGCCAGATTCTACCAACATTTTAAAAAAATATTAAGGTAAATGTACCATATTACGGCATATTAAGGAACTTTCTACTTTGAGGTAAGATTTTAAAAAAAATACGAAGGTTCTAGAAGTGGAAATTGTTTTATTTTGGAGACTGTTCTTAAAAGATGGATATAGGATATTATTTTGCCTCGTAGCTTTTAATTTGAAGAAATAATCGTTATTTTTCTAAACCCTTACTTTGTCCGTAATTCCGTGCTAAAATTTGGCTCTTGATCTAATCCCGGGAATCGTTGCACGTAATTCCGTGCTAGCTTCAAAGTTCACACTATATTAGGTAACCCCAAAAAATATTCCTTTAAAAAATTACTTAAATGGTTTTAAATTATTTTAATCATGAAATAAAATTACAAATTTATCGTATAAATGTATTAAATATAATACAAAGTACAAAATTAAAAATCGAAATTAATAATTCCACTTAATCATTTCAATGAAAGAAACATTTGGACATTGATATAAAAAAAATTGTGTTATGATTTTATAAAAAAAATATAATTTAATTTCGATGCCGTACTCCATTCTTTCGTACATAATAACATAACGAGTTATCATTTCAGACTCAATTATAAGGCTCAGGTTAAAAAAAAAACATATACCGTAATTACGTCATAATAATCTACAGTCATTAATAAACTTATTTACATCAAATTTATGAATAAATTTAGCCCCAGCTATAATTCAACGATTAAAACATTTCATACTGAGTTTCTCTTATTCCGTGATACTCCCGCAATTAGGTTCATCGCGTCAGATCTGTGAACATAATTACGGCAGTCATAAATTCGTCAATTTCCCTTAAAATATGCTTTATATTAACTTGAAATCGTTATAAAACCTTCAGTTAATAACCACTGTACAATAATTTTACAAATTTACATTAAATATACTTATCGGCATCTTAACAAATCCTTACGAAGTTACCATTGTCACCTTGTGCTCACAGACAACACGACGTATGGAACTACTGCGTGGTTACGGACTGATGAGTTTGGAAATGCAATACTGCTGTTAGAACTTATTACGGTTATTCAAAAATAGTGTTTTTTGGTTGCAATGAAACTATAGTTGATGAAGCATTGTATTAAATCATGACTTTACTGATAGTTTTCTTATTATACGACAAAAACCAAAATGACACGGCATAATGTACTACCCCGGCATAGTGTACATTTACCTTACTAAAATTATTGCAAAACTATTTGTTATAAATTTAAAATATAAAAATAACGAATTTTCATGAAGCTTTAAACATGAAACTACCGTGAGACTCACTCATAGTGAAAATAAACGGATCACTCACGTCTCAAAACGAGTTTAACTCGACATGTTTCGGGCTAATCCGTAGCCCTTCCTCCCGGAGTCGCACGTCACGGCGGCTGCCACACGTGCACACTGTGCACACTGTGCACGTGTGGCAGCCGCCGTGACGTGCGACTCCGGGAGGAAGGGCTACGGATTAGCCCGAAACATGTCGAGTTAAACTCGTTTTGAGACGTGAGTGATCCGTTTATTTTCACTTTTCATGAAGCGTAGATAAGTTTTGTGTTGTAAAATTTGGGTTATAGCTAAGTTTTAAAGATAATAAATAAAACGTTGGCTGACTTGAAACCTCCTTAGTCTGAAATTACTTGTTTGCAAATTTTAAAACTAAAGTTAGAACTCCCTTGGGTAGAAAAATTGTACGTAAATCCATAACTCCCTTAAGAACAATTTAGGCCATTGACATTTAGTATACAGACATGGAATAACACCATTGACGAGCAAGTGTGATGAAAAGTAATTGTTTCAGTTTTGCAGCAAGGCAAAAGACCGTTGAGGCCAGGGCGAGAACTGCTGCTAAAAAACTTGATGTCTTGTATAAGGTGGGGCGGTATTTCACGCCGGAGCAACTTTTCACTTTATACAAAGCACAGGTTAGATCGTGTATGGAATACTGCTGCCACTTTTGGGAAGATTCCGCTAAGTATCAGTTGGCGGCGTTGGATTCGGTGAAGCATCGATCCCGATGAATCATTGGTGATATTCCGTCGATCGGTGGCAGGTTACAGAGCCTCGAACACCGGCCAGCGTAGTCGCTTGTTTGTCTGTTTCTTATCGGATACATTTTGGTGAGTGTGCGCAGGAATTAAGTAGGTACAATATTAATTCCTCCATCCCCATTTTACCAACGGACATCCAGGCGGGGGGAGCGTATTCTTCCCTGTGTGGTTAGTATTCCACTGGTCCGTACGAAGCGGTTCGCGCCATCTTGCGAGCTGCTAAGGAATCAAGATTATTTTTATATTTTTCAACTCCAAATATTTAGGGTTCCGTACCCAAAGGGTAAAAACGGAAACCCTATTACTGAGGCTCCGCTGTCCGTCCGTCCGTCCGTCTGTCACCAGGCTGTATCTCGGGAACCGTGATAGCTAGAGAGTTGAAATTTTCACAGATGATGTATTTCGGTTGCCGCTATAATAACAAATACTAAAAAATAGAATGAAATAAATATTTAAGGGGGCTCCCATACAACAAACGTGATTTTTTTGCTCGTTTTTGCTCGATATTGATAACGGCAACAGTTACAGTTGTGGCCATATAATTAAGAACGATTATTTATTGAGATGATTTTTTCAAAGTAACAAGTATAACTAATTGCCCGTATTTTTTTTATTTCTCTCGGTATTGCGAAACTTTTCCGTACTACCGGTACATTCATTTATGCCACATAGTTGGTTAAAAAATTAATAGAGAAACTTTATACATTCGATCTGAACCTAGTATTAGTACTTAGTGGCTGGTCACGTAATTAAGAACGCTGAATAGTTTATTATTTTTTCAAATTTAAATAGAGAACACTGTGTGGCTCTGTGGTTGTAGATTATTATTCGTATAATTTTGGCGCCATTTCGTGCTGTTAAAGTCTTAAAAGTGATTACTTCGTATAAAAACAATGGGGAAAAATAAAAGTTGTGATAAATCTACAAGAGAAGTAATAATAAAACTTCGTGAGAAGAATTGGTCGTATAAAAAGATAGCCGACTATCTGCAATGTTCAAAAACAATGGTTTTCCATGCCGTAAAGCATTTTTCCACGTATCAAACTACTTCAAACGTTCCACGTGGACCTAGATAGAGAAAGTCATCTCGTCGAGATGATCGAAATATCGTTCGTTTGGCAAAACAAAATCCTTTTAAAGGGTCTAATGAGTTGAGAAAAGAATATTTTGGCGTAAACAACCCTTCAGCAATCTCTGCACGCACTATTCGAAGGCGTTTGGTAGAAAATAAGTTGAACGGAAGGATAGCAAGGAAGGTGCCTATGTTGAAACGATGTCATAGGCAAGCCCGACTTACATTTGCAAGAAGGTATGAAAACTGGACAGTCAGACAGTGGAAAAACGTTCTTTTTTCTGACGAGACAAAAATAAATAGGGTATTTTCTGATGGAAAACGATATGTACGACGCCCTCCGAATAAAGCATTCGACCCGAAGTACACAATAGTGACATTAAAGCATGGCGGGGGAAATGTGAAAATTTGGGGGTGCTTTTCTGGACATGGCGTTGGACCTGTTAGGCTGATAGAAGGAAACATGGATCAATTCCAATACAAAAATATACTACAAGAAACAATGTTACCATATGCCGAAGACGTGCTTCCGGTTATTTGGACATTCCAGCACGACAATGATCCAAAGCATACTGCACGCACCGTTAAGGAATTCCTCACATCACAATCAGTTTCTGTCTTAGATTGGCCAGCCAACAGCCCAGATCTTAACCCAATAGAGTATCTTTGGTGCGAAGTCAAGAAAAAGGTTTCATATCGACAGTGTGGCAATTTGAGAGAGCTGTACGACGTTTTCTTAGAAGAATGGAACTCTATTTCTCTTGCGAAATGTCAAAAATTGATAGATTCAATGCCTCGCCGGTGTAAAGCCGTAATTAAAAGCCGTGGACATGCTACTAACTATTAATTTTAATTCAAATGTATTAAATTGCTTTTTTTTTCTATACCAACTTCACATTAATATGATTTATTTAATCTAAGCTTCATATAAAACAACTCTCGAGCAGTTTAATAAATCGTTCTTAATTATTTGTCCAGCTTCATTACTATTTGAATTTATTAGTATAGAGAACAAATAAAATTTGTAAAAAAAAATGTTAGCAATTATACACTATTATTCTTAATCCCGTTTGCTCTATCCATGTGGCTATTTTATAACATAACTTGTTACTTCTAAGAAGGAACACAACTAGACATATGACATGATTTAGATAAAAACAAATCGGAAACTTCAAATCGTTCTTAATTGTATGACCACCACTGTATATATTCACAGAATATTTAATTATGTATTGACTTCAAAAATAAATCATTAAATTATGATTTTTATAGATAATTGAACGGAACCCTTCGTGCGCGAGTCCGACTCGCAATTGGCCGGTTTTTTACTTTTACGGTCATCCCGTGAAATCCATATATTTCATACTAAATACAAACTGAAACATGGATGCACTTAAAAACCCAGAAAGAGACCAGCGCTGGGAATCGAACCCAGGTCCTCAGCATTTCGTGCTGCGTGCTAAACCCCTACAGCACCACTGAAAGGTTACTAAAAAATACAAAAAGACTGCAAAAACCCAATTTTGATTAGATTGCTTAAAGGCGACATCTCTTGGTCCGGGTGAGCGGTTAGTTCCGAAGGATTGTGACGTCTCTCGATGAGAGCTTGACATAGACGTCGCTAGTATCGCTGCTTAAGTGATAAAGCAAGCTGAGATGTGCGATGCATAGGAAAAATTTTGTCTAAACTCCTGACCAGTGGTGGTGTAGGGGTTTAGCACGCAGCACGGGATGCTGAGGACCTGAGTTCGATTCCCAGCGCTGGTCTCTTTTTTGGGTTTTTCTGTGCATCCATGTTTCAGTTTGTATTTAGTATGAAATATCTGCTAAGGAATGGAATTCGCCCCCGGCGTCTGTAGTTCCAGATAAATACAACTCGGAGTCGCTATTTTTTTGTCCACAGGAGAGACAACTTTTGTTTCTTACACTGTGTATGACCGACAACTTAGTAATAACTTACTAAGGTATCGGTCATACATGGTGTAAGATACAAAATTCGTCTCTCATGTAGAGCCCGAAACCGGCGAGCATGTATGAAAAGACTAATGAGTGTTGCTGAGGCGAAAGATGTATGTCAGGATCGTAGCAGGTGGAAACAAATAGTCTCTGCCTATCCCCTTGCTGGGAAGAAGGCGTGATTGTATGTATGTATGTATGTAGAGCTTGTCTAGTTTGAAATGACGCGCCCCACCACCGCGTTTGCGCACGGGATTCGGAGCTCAATTTGAGCTACAATAGAGTCTATTGTAGCTTGAATGGAGTTTCGAATCCTGTGCGTGAGTGCGGTGGTAGGGCGCGTCTTTTTAAACTAGACAAGCTATGCAAGGAATTTAATTCCCTACCCTTTTCGTAAAAATGTCGTGTAATATTCGCAATGCATTAAGGTCGAGAAGTCAATTGGAACACGTCAAAACAACATCGTAGCTAGCTCTTATGGTGACAGTTTGCCGTACGATATTCAAACGTAGGTGCAGGGTAGGGAATTAAATTCCTTGACTGTACTGACACTGACATGTAGAAGGGTAATGCATTGATACCGAATTGATACGAAAACAATGATATAACAATAATATTTAATTATAATATAATACAGAACAATGAGTATTACGACATAATAGTACATTACTGCAGCGGCCGCGAAATAGGGGATTGCCGGCCGAGTAGTTATAGATGGCCGAGTGTGTTGACACTCGGCCATCTAGAGATACGAGGCCGGCAATACCTGTTCGTGGCCAAGGCTTGTATAGAGTTTTTCTCAAACATGCATCATCATCATCATCATCGATCCATCGATCGATCCATCCATCCATCGATCCATCTATCCATCCATCTATTTATCCATCAATCGATCCATCGATCCATCGATCCATCGATCCATCCATCCATCCATCGATCCATGGATCCATCGATCCATCGATTTATCCATCCATCCATCCATCGATCCATCGATCCATCGATCCATCGATCCATCGATCGATCCATCGATCGATCCATCCATCCATCCATCCATCCGTCCGTCCGTCCGTCCGTCCGTCCATCCGTCCATCCGTCCATCCACCATCCATCCATCCATCCATCCACGTCGACCACGTCGACCTATTAAACGTCATGGTGCTGTGTCACATAAAACATTAGACGATCACTTTGCTGGCCAAGGCCAGCAATGTTGTATGAAATTCCATTATTGACCTCTCGTCTAGGCGCACCTGCAACGTGACAGTTCGTGGCGTATTATAAGGAACATAACGTCAATATTACATAGCATGTTTGAGAAAAATACAATTCTTAGAATTTTGTATATTTATACACAAAGATTCGGGGCCAGATTCGTCGTCACACCAGGTTGTCATACCATTGGTATTCGACGGAGCCCTGCCTGCAGCAGGGCTCCTATTTCTAGCCTGTTTACCCTTCGAGCATCTATAGATACCTAACGAACCTAACCTACCTAGGTACTTTTGCGGAACAAAAATGATTTCTGACGAATTTCCGACGAAAGCGAAATGATAAGTCTCTATAGTGGTGTGACAACCTGGTGTGACCACGAGTCTGGCCCTAAAGGTTCAAGGATACAGTATACATACACACTTGCAACAATAACATTTCATTATCAAAGAGATATTCCTGTATTCATGAATACACTACAGCCGTACGTTAATTGGTGGATCATACACATTTTGAACATGAAGCTATCGTGAAGTCTCATGAACCTCTCACGAGTTTCAGGCTAATCCGTAGCCTTCCTCTTGGTCTTGGAGCACACGCCACGGCGGTTGCAGTCAAACGCGCACAAAGCAAAACTGTGCTCCAGGAGGAAGGGCTACGGATTAGCCTGAAACATGCCTAACGATACAACATGTCGAAACTCATCTAAAGATGTAAGTTATCTGTATTTTTCAGTATCATCACTTTCTTCTTTTATACAGAGTTTCGTACATTTCTATGCCAGTGTTGTTTGAAATACAATTTTTGAAAATATTAAATTAATACAATTGATCATGGCAAGTGCCTCATTTTCATCGCTTCGGAGCAAAATGTACACAACGCATATTGTGAAACACGCAGAACGTACAAATAGCAAAATGTACATTCGCAAGATGAACAAATTGGACAATAAATAAATAGATAAATTCTTTGATGTGTAGGTACATTTCGCGAATGTGCTTTTTGATTTTTGTACGTTCCGCGTGTTTCACAATATGCGTTGTGTGCATTTTGCGTATTGTAGATTTTGCCATTTTGCGTTTCGTACATTTTGCTCCGAAGCGAATGTATAAATCCCGTTTCTTTCTTAGATAATCCGTGAGAATTTCGAAAAATTCAGAACTTTGATTTTAATTAAAAGTGATTTTCCAAATAAACATTATAAGGGACGCTAAAATTGTTTTCATCCACAATTTAAAAAACCTTGATAAACGTTTACAACGGTGTTCAATGACACTTGCCCTAAAATCTGTTGAAGTATTCCGAATTCATTTTAATAGACACTGCAGTTACAAATACGTAGTACTTAAACCGTACTTCTGTCCAAACAACTATAACTATTTTATAAATTTGACTAAAGAACTTAACTTACCTACGTTTGACTTTTCTTTGGACCCAAATTTATCTACTTAAACTAAATAACATTCACATAGTGCTTCGTATATATATAAATAGCAATCACAAATGTCTTCTTAATAATAAACAACTAGCTTTTGCCCGCGACTTCGTCCGCGCAGAGGTTAAATTTATGGACAACTGAATTTCTCGCGGGAAATCCCAAAAATCCTATGATCGTTGCACCTAGATCCTAAAAGATTGCTAAGTATCGAGTCTCTATTAGAGCTACAGGTTATAATTTGTCCCGTGGGAATTTCCAAAAATACTGATATCAGTTTGTTACCGTTATAATCACTTACTTGTATGCCAAATTTGAGGAGTCTAGTAATCATACTTAATTACGGATGTAGGGTCCTTATAAATCGAATGTATAATTCCCGTTTCATTCTTATTCCGTGAGAATTTCGAAAAATCCAGAACAATGATTATAATTAAAAGTGATTTTTCATATAAACAAACATAAAAAAATGACGTTTTGTATCATGAAACTGCGATTTAAACGTGGTCACCACCGAATACTGATCTAGAATAATTGTTTCCTGATCACCGATGAAAAATCATCGTGTTTATCCCACTATTCCTTATTCCGTGGGGTTTTTCCCGCAAGAACCTTGTACAAACTATGAAAAAAAAGATGAGAAATAGTTAACGTCGATTTCAATTCTTAAGTTATGGTGTGAAAAGGGCAAATAGAGGTTAATATTTTTGTTGTTTGTGTCAGTGTATGGGGGGAGTCGATGGACGCTGCGCGACGGCGACGTGCGCGTCTAAACTGTCCGATGCGCGGGAGTGGCGGCGCATCCAGGGTGCTGGTCGATCTGTAAACAAAAAAAAAACTAAAAAACACGCTTTAAAAAAAAATAAAAAAAAATAAAAAAAAAATAATAAATTTCAATTCACTATTCTTATAGTGCAGTAAAAAATCTTAATAAGCAATTATTATATTGTTATATCCAGATCAAAATTTGTAAACAATTCTAAATATTGATATATAATAAATAATAATAGTTTAAAATATTTTATTGTAAAAAAAGCGTGGGGTGCATGGTGTCAATTGTCAAGGATTATCATTTTGATAACATCTTAAAAAGCACCCCACGCTTTTTTTACAATAAAATATTTTAAACTATTATTATTTATTTTATCAATATTTAGAATTGTTTACAAATTTTGATCTGGATATAACAATATAATAATTGCTTATTAAGATTTTTACTGCACTATAAGAATAGTGAATTGAAATTTATTATTTTTTTTTTTTTTTTTTTTTAAGAGATAGTGACGATGGTGACGAGGATGGAAAGAAAATGTATATGCTGATAAAGGCAGTGAGTGCTTATGATGCTGATGATAATGATTTAAGTAGTGATATAGGCGATGGCAACTAGCATGAAAATTTCTATGTTGTTAAAGACAGTGATGGCGACGGTGATGACACAGATGACGATGACTTCCTCACCAGGCCCGCTGTCGCTCTTCTGGGTGATTAATTGCCTGTACTCCGTAGAGAGGCGGCGGCGGCCATGCTCGTATTTTGCCTCCTTTGCTAGAAGTGCCTCGCGCTGCATTTGCGTACGTAACTCGGTTGGGACATCCGGTATGAACAACTGCATAAGACCCGTCAATCCGAAGACTACGTGCTGTAACATGACTATATATCAGTATAGCTAGACCGTTTTTTTTTTTATTATTTTTTTATATAAGAGGGGGCAACAGAGGGGGACAGGTGCGTTGCCGACTCTTTAAGGGCCTACGCTAGCTGATGGGGATTACCCGAAACGGACGCCCGTCGTGCGCGCGTCTAATAAGAAATTGTAGAACAGCGCTATGTGGCGCGGGCGCGTGCGACGGATTTTCGGTACATTTTAGATCCGCGAGCGGGCGCACGCGGCGGGCATCCGCGTCAGCTAGCGTAGGCCCTTAGGAATTGATAGGCTCGTTTTTTAATGATCCCTAAGTTGTAACGCTCCGGGAATGTTGCCGCAGTAAGCTGATTCCAGATGCGCGCCCCGTGTGCCTGCCGCCCGCACCTCTATCAGCCCCTTTGTCGTCACACCCCCCAGCCCCTGTACCGCACGGGCGAGGACTAATTTAAGCAGTTTAGCTATAGTGCATATTGTATTTTCATCGGGAAAAGTCGGATCTCAATCGGAATACGAGCACCCGAAGTGTCAATCAATTACTTTATTTTTTAACCCCGAGACAAAAAGAGGGGTGTTATAAGTTTGACCGCTATGTGTGTGTGTGTATGTGTGTGTGTGTGTCTGTCTGTCTGTGGCTTCATAACTGTTAAATGGGTGAACCGATTTGGATGCGATTTTTATTTGAAAGGTGGTTTCTTGGCGATGGTTCTTAGACATGCTTCATCAAAATTAGTTTCAAAGTTATCAGCTCTTTAGTAGGCTGCGGAAAGGATCTTAAGACTTAATTGCGTTGGGGGTTTTAAAAGTTTTTAATTTATAGTTCTTAGTGTATGTCATATACGGCTGTACCATGGGTCAGGCACGGATTCAGCTCTCAAATAATAACTAAGTATAAATAAAAAAAATATTTGAAAATAAAGTACTAATTCAAAATAATACATTGTGCAATTATACACTATACTTGCACTAATTAAAGAATTAAGTTGAACACCGTAGTATTTTTGATTAGAGCGTTGTTATAGAAAAGATCTTACCTCAAAAACCACAACAAAAGCGAGCCTAGCGGCGAACACATGCCAGTAGTGAGGTGAGAGGCCGTAGGGATCGTAATGGTCCGGGGGATTCCTGTACCCTCGGTACGCGCAAGTCGGGGGATCCACTTCGTTCTCATCCGCCCCCCACTCTTCCCGGTAGTCTGATGTGTTGAATACTGCAAATTAAAAAGTTTTTTGAAGTAAATGTTGAGCTTAAATTTATCAGGTCTTTACACGATTATCTAGAGAACTTGAAGATCTCAGTTCCTACGTCGGCGAAGGTTGTTTTTTTAATTATTACGCTTATTTTTATCAATATTATCATAGTTTTATTAGTCCAGTGACAATATAATAATCTGGTAGTGAAGTTTTGGTGGTCAGACCAGGATTGCTTAACAATTTATATCTGTCTCAAGTCACACGCAGAAGTGAAACTGATGATGAAGTATCAGAAGGACTCTTCAACAATTAATTGTACCATGAGGTCTTTGATTTGGATAGTAGCAATATTTCGTAAGAAAAATACGAGCAAATACCTACAGTAAAAAGCGAAAAGAAAAAATAACCGACTCCAAAAAACCACGAAATGTTTATAGTTAGGTATGTTTGAAGTCGGTGCCTCAGCACGAGCCAGTAGGAGTGGTAGAAGCCCAATAGATGGTGTGTAGGCAAGATAGATAACTATTTAGGTCCACAACTCCTGCTGGCTCGTGCTGAGACACCGTCTTCAAACAAATCAGTAGAAAGATTCGTGGTGTTTTAAAGGCAGTTTAGTGTTTAATTTGTTGAAACCTACCCTTAGCGCGATCAAGCTCTGCCCAAACTAGGTTAGGTAAACTAATGGTAACTTACGTGATAGTGAATGGTCGATATACCCAGCCAGGGTGTTGTCTGGCGAGTAAACGTATTTGTACACCATACGCGGTATGAAGTCGCTCGTATATGCGATCACGAACGCCTAAAATCAAAGTGATTATGTTCACACACATTCTACCGGAGGATAAATCAATGTTCTGTCACTGCAACATCAACATCATCATTTCAGCCAAAAGACGTCCACTGCTGAACATAGGCCTCCCCCAAGGCTCACCAAACAGATTGGACCCGCGCCATCCGCAACCAGGTCGTCGCTTTATCTTTTTGGAGGCCTACCTACACTGCGTCTTCCGGTCCGCGGACGCCACTCGATAACCTTTTTGCCCCATTGGCCGTCAGTTCTACTAGCGACGATGTGCCCTGCCCACTGCACACTGCCGCTTGAATCTGGCGATTCTTCGAGCTGTCAGTGAATTTATTTCTTGCGCGGATTTCATCATTTCTAATGCGATCCCGCAGAGAAACTCCGAGCATAGCCCTCTCCATCGCCCTCTGAGTGACTTTGAGCTTTCTTATGAGGCCCATCGTTAGCGGCCACGTCTCAGTGCCATATGTTATCTATCACTGGCAACACACTGATCAAAGACTTTTGTCACTGCATACAATAGAATAAAGATTTTACGGAGGTTCGACACTGATTCCGAAATGTCGGGACTTCCAATTGATATAACCCTTTCAACACCAACGACACATATAGGTGTCACAAAGTACATTGTCAAAGAGATCTTGACACAAAGACATAAGATTCAAAGCAGGTTTACGTTTTGTCAAGGCGTGGCGTTGAAAGGGTTAAGTAGACCTCCGATTTCCACTTTGGATCCAACTTCTGAGTTTCCAACGTATAGTTACTAGCGCCATCTCTTGCCGCAACATTTACCTTCAAGTAATTAATATGAATTCACTTAGGTAGTTCAAAAAAGATCACATAGATGGCGCTTGTGACAGATTCGAAGTAATTCGAAAAATAACTGAACTGACTATGAAATCATACAAAAATATACTTACGTTTGAAACTACGGCAGCATAAGTTATTCCTCTTAGTATCCCATACCTGAAACATGACAGGGTACAGTAAGTACGATGAAAGAAATCATCATTATCCATCATCAGCGTGCTAAGGAAGGAGATGGCAAGAGATGATGATTATGATGCTGTGGAATGATTTCCTCCGCAACTAAAATATTAGATACGTGACTCACCAAGCTCCGATATCTTCGACACGCTCCGCCAACGGCCGTCGCGCCTGAGTGACCATTTTGTACGCGTCGAGACGTATTTCTGCGATGTTGTTCAGCAACGCAAAGAGTGGGGCCAGAGGGAAGGCCGCCACGAAAAGGGTCACGAAGCCGTATTGGAGAACTGTGGTCAATTTATTAAAGCTTCTAGATATAAAAAACCGTACAAATTTATATGTATCTATGAACATCCAGTCTTAGCAGACCCCTGCTCCTAAGCAAAATGTGCGCAGTGTGGGATCATTAAATAAATAAAAATAAAATAAATAAATAAATCTTTATTAACTTTTACATCGTATTTGACAAATATATCTAAAAGGATAAACAAACAGTAAAAAATGTAAATAATACACACCCTGAACTAGGATAAAATAAAATCCTGTGTTTCAGGTATAAAAGGACTTAAAATGCTAACATAAATAATCAAATGCAAAATACCTACACACCTAATGTTTTTAAGTAGATTTTGAATAAAAGACAAGTAGTAAAACATTTTTGGTTCTAAAATAAGCACTTAATAACCTTAACACTATTTAATCCTATTTATTTTAAGACAGCCAATAACTTGTAAGTAAATTTAATTGTAGATAGGTTAGTGATATAGACAGACAGACAAAAAAAATTATGCTTTTCGCAATTTTTTCTTTATCTGTGCATAAGACCTTGCTTCGTACCAAATTTCAAGATTCTGAGTTCACGGGAAGTACCATGTAGGTTTTGATTCCCTTGCGAGTGTCGAAAATTTGCGGCATAAATGGCTGTATCTTTCGATTGCATTGGCTTAGAAGTTTTTTCGCAGCTCCAAGGGACAGTAGACCTGAGTATTTGATATCAATTTCAGCTTGGCATCTCCACGCGTTCCTGAGAAAAAGGGTCTTGACAGGCGGACGGACGGGCGGACAACAAAGCGATCCTATAAGGGTTCCGCTTTTTCCTTTCGATGTGCGGAACCCTAAAAATAAAACAACAGAAAAATAAGGCTGGGAATCGAATCAAGTTTCTCGTCATTTCCAGATGCGTGCTTGATTGCGTACTTACTCTAACTTTGGATTTAATTTACAAGTATTTAACCTAACTATGATTAGGTATATATACTAGCTTTTACACTCGGTTTCGCTCAAGTTATCAATTAGGTCTAGTAGTCGATTTGAAATTGGGTCAATTAACTTTTTTTGTAAATTTCTATTTACTCCTTTACAAGTAACTCTGTAATCTCTGGTTAGTGAAACCATGATTTTGTAGTAATTAGATAAACTGTTTATCATAGTGCGTATGTGAAAAAAAAAAGTATTTCTATCAAAAAATCCGGTGACCCAGGCGACATACCACTATTTTCATACAAATTTCGGGGACAACATTGTCCCCTGGGTCACCCACGAAATAGAAGCTAAACAAAACAAAATAAATATGGCAATTATACCATTATTGACTACAAAAATCTAGGGTTTTGAAAAGTATACTTTAAATAAGGATTAATTAACAGTTTTTTAATTATTTCGGTTTTCATAGAAAGTAGCAGAAAATCGTTGACAAAAAAAAAGTTGATTCACCCAATTACGGGATTTCCCGAAAATTCACCTGCAATTTTTATTATGTCTAGACTTAGCAGTTAATATTCAGATTTCACATGAATCCCGTGAGCATATCCGGCTAAAAAGTAGCTTATATGTTGTTCCAGACATCCAGCTATCTACATACCGAATTTCATCCAAATCCGTCCCGCCGTTGTAGCATTAAAGAGTAACGCACACACACGCACGCACGCCCGCACAAACCCGCCCGAACAATCTAGAACCTTCTAGAACAGTCTAGAACACTCACTCATCTCGAGGTACTCGTCGAACAACGCAAGGCGTCCTGGATCCTGTAGATGGTAATCCTGCTCCCATGCCATATGCGGCTTGCTGAGGTCGCGAGTCACAGCGCGGTGCGACCGCTGTCGCCACCAGTTGTGGAACTTTCTGGAAACAATAGTCATCTTGTTTCAAGTTGGGAACTTTCTGGAAACTTTTAGGTACTTACCTGGAGCTTTAAAGGCTAGAGTGAGACTGTTACTGAACTAATGGCTTCCAAGTACACTTCTGGTCTTATCTGCAATTTGTTTCAGGTGAGATTGGGGTTTGTTAACCGTTTTCTTTCTCAAGCTCGTGTTTTTAATTCACCGCAAAGTTCTCGCCATTTTCAAATGGTATTTTCAGAGACGTGACTTCAAAATTGGCCGAAAATTTTACCGCTGATAGACTTTACAAGTTCTGTTTGCACGACAAGCTGCCGGTTCGGCCCGAACATTAATTCGGATTCAACTGAAATTGTGGCGGAATTTCCGATAAACGTGTCGTTGCCGACAATCTTATCGGGTCGCCTTAGAGCTGGTTCCCACTTGTCGGATTTCGGACCCGGATTTTAATCGGATGTTGCAGTGGCAGAACATTTTAAGCTATTCACACTTGCCCGACACCGATTTTGTGTCGGTGCCGACAAGAAATGTCGGGTATTTTGCCAGCCCTCACGCTCGGAACAAATCGTGTTGGGTCTCGCTCGCCTATGAGTCTAAGTGTGACGCAGTTTACATGGTCCGATGTCGGGACGTGAACAGAGGCCCGACAACCGAATTAAATCCGGGCCCGATATCCGACATGTGGGAACCAGCTTTAATGTGAACAGCGTTACTAAAATTTATTATGTGCATCTGAAATGGCCATGGGCAGGCCATATACTTATCACGCAAAACAGATGGCCGTTGGGGCACAAAAGTTTTCGACTGGGGACCACGGAGTGGCAAGCGCAGCGTGGGACGTCCACCAACGAGATGGACGGACGATTTGGTGAAGGCCGCAGATTCAGGGTAGATGCAAGTCGCTTCCAACCGTAATGATTGGGCGTCAATGAGGGAAGCCTATGTCCAGCATGGGACGTCCTACGGCTGAAATGATTCCTCTGTCGTTCTGGCAAAGTCCATCTGACTCAATGTCAACCAGCTCTGTAGATTAGCTAAGTACGTACGGGTATCCGAGCTCGAGGAAGTTATTGGCGCACTGCTTCCCTATCATGATGATGGCCAGTTGGATGCAGAGTTCCGACAGGCAGCCGGCAGGGTCACAGATGTCGCCTTTCAGCTTGAAGAACTCAGACTTCCGCGCCTGGTCGTCGCCCGGATAGTCGTAGAAGCGGCCCTTGGAAACAGAAAAGAATTATGCTGATAGGGTTACCGTTTAGGAGTGTTCGCCAAAAAGGTAAAAATAACAGATGACAAGACCATACAGCACTTTAGGTAAGTACTTTCTAAAAGCGCATTTGGCTTGGCATCCAAGATGTTCAACAAGCTTCCGAAGATACTTACTGATGACCGAGGATTACCTATGTAAGAGGAGTATGTAATCAACCTATGTATATACGGATCAAATCTTGCAAGTTAAATTTGACCCACCGGTTTCCGATTGAGCTGACATTTTGCATAATTGTGTAAATCGGATGACATTAATTAGTACAGTAGACATACCGGTGCCCGTTTTCTCCCATAAAATTTCAAGTCATAATGTATCATTATTCATAATCAACGTTAGTCATACCTACAGTGATTTATTTCTGAAACGGTATTTTTTTCAGGACTTTTTTAAATGCCATCTTATAGAATGCAGTAGGTTAGGTTAGGTTTGTTTTATAAGAATTCCGAAAAATAAATTGTTTCAGAAATAAATCACTGTATGACTAACGTTGATTATGACTAATGATCATCATTTCAGCCGAAAGACGTCCACTGCTGAACATAGGCCTCCCCCAAGGCTCGCCAAACAGATCGGCCCTGCGCCATCCGCATCCAATGCGTTCCCGCTACCTTCACCAGGTCGTCGCTCCATCTTGTTGGAGGCCTACCTACACTGCGTCTTCCGGTCCGCGGACGCCACTCGAGAACCTTTCGGCCCCATCGGCCGTCAGTTCTACGGGCGATGTGCCCTGCCCACTGCCACTTAAGTCTAGCGATTCTTCGAGCTATGTCCGTGACTTTAGTTCTCGCGCGGATTTCATCATTTCTAATGCGATCCCGCAGAGAAACTCCAAGCATAGCCCTCTCCATCGCCCTCTGAGTGACCTTGAGCTTCCTTATAAGACCCATCGTTAGCGGCCACGTCTCAGTACCATAAGTCATCACTGGCAACACACACTGGTCAAAGACTTTTGACTTGAGACACTGCGGTATATCGGATGACAAGATATTGCGGAGCTTCCCGAACGCTGCCCATCCGAGTCTAATTCGTCGATTGACCTCTTTCTCGAAGTTGCACCTACCCAATTGGATTGTATGTCCCAGATAGATATAATGACTAATGATACATGACTTAAAATTTTATGGGAGTCATTATAGACCCTAGACATACTTCTCAATTAATTTCATTTATTTATTTATGATATGGAGCTGATCTGATAATGGATGGATGGATATGGATGTCTTGAAGAAAGTCAGGTCTAGAATTCTCGAAACCGGCGAGCATGTGTGAAAAGACTAATGAGTGTCGTGGAAGCGAAAGATGTACAATACGTTTACTTTTAGTTTACCACTGACAGATGGCTTGCCTTCATTTCATTTCCATCTTTAACGTCATACAAATAAAGTAGCTATTACAAAATCTGCAAACGTGGGTAACAGTATTCTAAAATTGGCTTTATCTGTAGGTCGTTAAAGTTGAATATGAAATGAAGGCAAACCATCTGTCAGTGGTAAACTTTATGTAATTTTACTGTATCAGGATCGTAAGTAACAGGCTGAAACAAATAGTAAGTATCTGCCTACTCGTTTGCTGGGAAGGACGAGTAATTATTTTGTACCTCTATGCATGTATCTTACCTTGAAGAAAGCGATGTATATAAGAGAAGAGTAGAAATTCATAAATTCAAAGAAGAATATCTTGAACGTGTAGGAGTCTTCATATTCAGTCTGTGTGCGGGGGTTCTCCATGTTTGTTAGAGTAACCGCCACTTTAGCATATATCTGAAATTGCATATCACAATTTAGACAGGACCAATTTTCGAAAGCACATAACTCGAAAACAGCATTTTAAAAAGTGGAAAATTGTACCTACAGTAAATTACAGCTCTAATCTATGGGGTCTCCTCTCAGAAAGAAAGTGCTTGGGTCGTAGTTCCCACGCGGGCCCAGTGCGCATTGGGAACTTCACACACCATTGAATTGCCTAACGATGTTTTCCTTTACCGTAAAGCTCATGGTAAATTTCAATTGTACTGAAAACTCAGAGGTGTAAGCCTGGGCCCAAACCCAGGATCTGTTTGAGAGCCTACTAGGCGAGCGCGGTTTTGCTTACCATGGGAAAATACTATAACTATTCTATTACTATAAATGGAACTTATCACGCACACCATATTTACCGCAACGTTTCAGCCACATGGCTGTGAGGACACGAGTCAAGTTGAAGTAGGTAAATATTGTTTGGGATAAGTCCCGTTTATTAACACCCGACGCAAAAAGAGGGGTGTTATAAGTTTGACCGCTATGTGTGTGCGTGCGCGTGTGTGTCAGTCTGTGGCATCATAGCTCTTAAACAGGTGAACAGATTTTGATGCGGTTTTTTTAATTGAAAGCAGGTTTCTCGGCGATAGTTCCTAGACATGTTTCATCAAAATAGGTTTCGCCGTTTCAAAGTTATCAGCTCTTTTGTTAGCTGCGGAAGGGATCTTAGACGCATAATGGGCATTTACTTTATTTTCAAACATATGTGTGATCCAATTGCGTCGGGGGTTTTAAAAATTTTTAATTTTATACTTAGTAAAAAAATACAACTATGAAAGAAATGAAAATTAATAACTATAAATTAAAAATTTTAAAAACCCCCAACGCAATTATTTTATGTCACTCGTATGACGTTTGAACATTAAGTCAACGCCCATTATGCGTCTAAGATCCCTTCCGCAGCTAACAAAAGAGCTGATAACATTGAAACGGCTGAACCGATTTTGATGAAACATATCCAAGAACCATCGCCAAGAAACTTGCTTCCTATTAAAAAAACCGCATCCCAATCGGTTCACCCGTTTAAGAGCTATGATGCCACAGACAGACACACAGACAGACAGACAGACAGACACACACACATAACGGTCAAACTTATAACACCCTTCTTTTTGTGTCGGGGGTAAAAAAAGAAAATGTTTATTGGTTTAATCAAACAGTTTTAACAAAATAGTGTTGGGATCTCCTTTTAACCCTTTCAACGCCAACGACACATAAAAGTGTCACAATAGTACATTACTGCAGCGGCCGCGAAATAGGGGATTGCCGGCCGAGTAGTTATAGATGGCCGAGTGTTAACCGGAGTGTGACCGGCCCGCAATCCCTGTTCGTGGCCAAGGCTTGTATAGAGTTTTTCTCAAACATGCATCATCATCATCATCATCATCATCATCGTCATCGATCCATCGATCCATCGATCGATCCATCCATCCATCGATCTATCCATCCATCCATCCATCCATCCATCCATCCATCCATCCATCGATCGATCCATCGATCCATCGATTTATCGATCCATCGATCCATCCATCCATCCATCCATCGATCGATCGATCGATCCATCGATCCATCGATCCATCCATCCATTCATCCATCCATCCATCCGTCCGTCCGTCCGTCCATCCGTCCATCCGTCCGTCCGTCCGTCCCTCCGTCCATCCGTCCATCCGTCCATCCACCATCCATCCATCCATCCACGTCGACCACGTCGACCTATTAAACGTCATGGTGCTGTGTCGCATAAAACAATAGACGATCACTTTGCTGGCCTTGAAAATCCTGAAATTCCATTATTGACCTCTCGTCTAGGCGCACCTGCAACGTGACAGTTCGTGGCGTATTATAAGGAACATAACGTCAATATTACATAGCATGTTTGAGAAAAGTACATTGTCAAAGTGATCTTGACACAATGACATAAGATTCAAAGCAGGTTTACGTTTTGTCGAGGCGTGGCGTTGCAAGGGTTAAGCAAAAACAATGCTTGTGCCAGGAGACCCCGCTCCTCCACTCAGAGTATTCATGAGTATAAACCAAGTAACTAAATTATTAAAGGTAAGTAAGGTAACTTAAGATTATGCGTGACTAACTATGACCTCTTGAACTTCTTTTCAACTTACCCTAGTGAGTATCATGATGATGATCAAATTGATCATGGCCGCTGTCATGGAGGTAAAGATCTTCGCGTGTTTCTTGAGGAAGAACCCGCTGCCGCCGTAGATCACGGAAACCATGGAGATGCGGTAGATGATGGTACCGAGCACGGCACCCATTACAATGGTGATCTGGAAACAGAAAGCGTACTTAGTTTTCTAATTGTAAATCCGTAAAGAAGACTGTCCACCTGTCACCCTAAATAATATGCAGCTTCCGCATCAGGACACCGTGAAGTACCTGGGTATGCACTAAGACCGGAGACTGACCTGGCAGAAACATATTAAAACAAAAAGAGATGAGATTAACTTGAAGTACAAAGGTTTGCATTGGCTGATGGGTAGAAATTCAAAACTGGCTATGGACAATAAGATTCTCACCTACAAAACCATGATAAAGCCAATTTGGGCGAATGGCATACAGCTGTGGGGTACTGCCAGCAACTCCAACTTAATGATAATGCAAAGGGTGCAAAACAATTTACTGAGGCAGATATCAAATGCACCATGGTTCTTCAAAACAACAGAGCTGCACGAAATTCTCGGTATGCTAAAAGTCAAGGAAGAAATTGCTTCTTATGGCAATAAATATAAAGGAAGACTTAAAAAGCATCCAAATCAACTAGCGGGACAGCTAAAAGTACCGGAAACTACTCGTCGGTTGAAAAAGAGGCGAGACATTTTTGATCAGGATAGCCAGATAAACTGACCACACAAACAAAAAGGGTTGCACTCCACTGGGAGTAGATCCCTACGCACACACCATTCAGTACCATCGCATCTGCTTATAGCCCGCAGGGCTGATTGCATGATTAAACAGGGAAAAAAAAACCGGCCAAGAGCGTGTCGGACACGCCTAAGATAGAGTTCCGTAGCCATTACGAAAAAATCAAGTAATATTTTTCTAAGGATTTCGTATGTGTACGGAATCTTCCAAGTTAGGTATCGTCAATACTTTGAAAAAAAAGCTCGTATCTCAAAATCGTTAATCTGGCAAAGTGAACTTTATTACGCGCACATCAAGGTTCAGTTTTGTTTACATGCTGATTTGAGATACGAGTTTTTCAAAGTAGTGACGGTATGTTTAATACCTTAGGCTACTATTTACTCTTAAACTACAAATAATTCCCAAGCAATCTTAGCCGCTATAATTTTCCTTGTAAATTTAATATATTTACTACCATTTTGAATTTTCTCAAATTTTTCCACCCAACAGTTTAGATTTTAGAGGGGGGGGGGGGGACGGTCGATTTTAATGAAATTTTTCACTTTAAAGTTGAATATTTCGCAAACAAATCACTGAATACAAAAATCATGTAAGTAACCCCCCAATGGTATTAAAAGACCTATCCAACGATACCCCACACTATAGGGTTAGTCGAGAAAAAAAAAATCACCCCCACTTAACGTCTATGGGAGGTACCCTAAAAAAAATTTTTTTAGTTTTTTTTATTATCCACTTTGTCGGCGTGACTAATATATACATATATTCATGCCAAATTACAGTTTTCTAGTACTAACAGTCTCTGAGCTTAGCCGCGGACAGACAGACGGACAGACATGGCGAAACTATAAGGGTTCCTAGTTGACTACGGAACCCTAAAAAAGAAAGTTTTCTAATTGTATTTGATGAAATTTAATGAACTCATGTATTTTCAAGCCGTGGTGGCCTATACTTCATTTAATTTAGCATTGAATAGCACAACAACATTATATTGCGTCTGGTCAACTATTTCTTACCTAGCAAATAGTACAGTACAATAGTCTGGGAGCCGCAAAATAAAATTGTTTTAATGCCACATTATTTGCGTGTCGTCAATTGTTACTCTAGTACAAATTGTAAAGAGATTACAGTTCACGAGCCGCAATATAATGTTGTTGTGCTTTTCAATGCTAAATTAAATGAAGTATAGTGACCTATTGCCACACAAGCAGAGGGTCGTGGGTTCGAGACCGGGCACTCACTTCTGAGTTTTTCGAAATTTATGTGCGATATAACCATGAGCTTCACGGCGAAGGAAAACATAGTGAGAAAACCTGAGAAGAAACTCTATGGTACGTGTGCATTTCCTAATCTACACCGGGCTCGCGTGGGAGCGCCGAATGCTCTAAGGAACTCTTTGGCCTCATTCCAGCTGCGGGGTTCCATTACAGATCCACCCGTCGTAAGCGTTCATTTCATCGTCATCATGTTGATGAATGGCAGTCTTCGACGGTGCGTTTTAACCGGTCAGTTTTGCCACGAACTTGCAAAATTTGGAACGAGCTTCCCGCTGGGGTCTTCCCATCGAGTTACGACCAGGGCCCAATTGCAAAACAAAGTGCAACTTATATTACAAGCGGAACTCCCTTTCTAGTTAATATAACTGAAGTGAGAGTTCCGCTTGTAATATTAGTTATATTTTGTTATGCAATTGGGCCCTGGGCGCCTTTAAGAGGCGAGTGTACAATTTTCTGCAGGGCCGACATCGCACTGGCATCGCGTAAAGCGCTGCGGGTGTCTATGGACAGTGGTGATCATTGACCATCAGGTGACCCACTAGTTCGTTTGTCTGGTCTCTCTAACATAAAAAAAAACTGCGGCCCAAGGCCTCTCATTCTGAGAGGAGACCTGTGCCCTGCAGTGGCACACATCGGCTGGGATGATGATGATTAATTGTTTTCCCATATCGAAATTAAAATGTTATTAAGAAATATTCCAAACATACGTATATGAAAATGAGGTCAACGACATTATAACAGTTTACTCGACTTGGAAATTCTCGTGTCAATATTTGGCCATTAAAATAGTTATCTCCATCATCAACTGTCAGAAGATGATGTATGACTCCAAAAGTGAACGTTGGCATCGCGCCAACGAAACTAAGAGTATCAGAATGCTAGTGAAAAATATGAAAAACAATACGCATGAGAACGAAAGTGACCCAAATTGAGGGCTTGGGACCTGTAGGTACTCAAAATACCTGTAACGACTGGATAGATCAATTTGCCAGAATAGTTATTTCTTAGTAGCAAAATTTGCATTATAATTTTTTCCTAGATGCTTTTTGTCTCACTAAGGTTTTTTACTTAAGCTTATTTTCATAATCGCGTTTTTTCCCTGTTTAATCGACACAGAAACAAAGGTAGAGTGTGTTATGTTAAGTTTGCATCGGGTCGAAGGTCCAAAACAACACAAAAGAAGACTGACGACACTGTTTCCGTGACAATTCGTGTATAATATAAGAATAAGCTTCAGTAAAAAACATAGTAAGATAAATTAAAATAAATAATAGTTTAAAAAAACTAAAAAACACACTTTAAAAAAAAAAATCAATTCACTATTCTTATAGTGCAGTAAAAAATCTTAATAAGCAATTATTATATTGTTATAAATATTAGGGGACAATTAGGGGACAATCTTACACAAATCGACCTAGTCCCAAACTAAGCAAAGCTTGTACTATGGGTACTAGACGACGATAAACATACTTATATAGATAAATAAATACTTAAATACATAGAAGACATCCATAACTCAGGAACAAATATTCGTGCTCATCACACAAATAAATGCCCTTACCGGGATTTGAACCCAGGACCTCTTGCTTCGTAGGCAGGGTCACTACCAACTAGGCTAAAGCGGTCGTTGTCGTTATATCTAGATCAAAATTTGTAAACAATTCTAAATATTGATAAAATATATAATAATAGTTTCAAATATTTTATTGTAAAAAAAGCGTGGGGTGTATGGTGTCAATTGTCAAGGATTATCATTTTGATAACATCTTAAAAAGCACAAGTCAACGGACGTAAAAAGAGCTCTGCGTGGCTAGTGGAGGGGATACGTTTGCGCATCTGTCAACTAACAAGCCAATGGTTTGCGCATCTGTCAATTAACAAGCCAATGGCGTGACGGCCGCGCGGGCGCTCCTACGTCCCCCACCGCACACCGCCAATTTGGTCCGTATTTCGCTCACTGCGCAGATATGTCGCCAGGAGCTCTTTTTACGTGCGTTGATTTGTAAAACTCTTCTACAAAGCCTCATGTCTTCCTAAGTAGGCGAAAGCAATCCATAAGCGTCCTTGGCAGTCTTTGCTTCACGGATAATTTGGTATAAACATGGGGGGGGATGGGCGCTCTCTCCCTCAACTACCCCCGCAGCTTCACATAGTGCCTGCAACCGCCGCCTCTCCGGGAGCAATGTAGCACAAGCGCTAAATTTGAGTTTCAGTTCTAAGTATGGGGAACCCCCAAAATTTATTGTTTTTTTTTCTATTTTTGTGTGAAAATCTTAATGCGGTTCACAGAATACATCTACTTACCAAGTTTCAACAGCATAGTGCTTATAGTTTCGGAAAAAAGTGCCTGTGACATACGGACGGACAGACAGACAGACATGACGAATCCATAAGGGTTCCGTTATTGCCATTTGGCTACGGAACTCTAAAAACGCAACCGAATCGGTTCACTCATTTAAGAGTTATGAAGCCACAGGCAGACAGACACACACACACACACACACACACACACACACACATAGCGGTGAAACTTATAACACCCCTCTTTTTGTGTCGGGGGTTAAAGAACCATAGTGAGAAAAACCGGCCAAGAGCGTGTCGGACACGCCCAAGATAGGGTTCCGTAGCAGGTACGAAAAAATCTTTGCATACTTTATAATATTAATGTGGTTGTTTTGGTCTCAACTCCCACCGCGCGCGTACAGTGCCATGAGCGCCATCTATCGGCGAATTGGGTAATTAATCTAATCTAATCTGCATTCTACTATAACTAGTATGTATGTATGTTGATCGTTTTTCAGATTTAATTCTTTATTATATGAACCGATTTCAATTTTTTTTTATTTGAAAGAAGATACTGTTAGCGCGATCTTACAGCTATTTAAAGAAAAAAAATGCTTGCAGTGGTGGTTAAATTACAATCTTAGTTAAGAAATATTTTTTTACAAAAACTTAAAAACTGCTCAACTGATTAAGTTGAAAATAATTTTCCTAGAAAGTTTTTATTAAGTTTAACTTACGTTATTTTTTCATATTTTTTAGACGTGCGGTTCAAAAGTTAGAGGAGTGGGGGGGACACATTATTTTAAACTTTCGGAGTGAATATCTCCGAAAATATTCACTTTATCAAAAAATGGTTTTAGCAAATCCCTATTTATTTTCAAATACCTATCCAATGATACCCCACACAACAGGGTTAGTCGAGAAAAAAAAATCACCCCCACTTTACGCTTATGGGAGGTACCCAAAAAAAAATTTTTTTACTTTTTTTTATTTAACCACTTTGTCGGCGTGACTGATATATATATTCATGCCAAATTACACCTTTTTAGTACTAACAGTCTCTGAGCTTGCCGCGGACGGACAGACGGACAGACATGGCGAAACTATAAGGGTTCCTAGTTGACTACGGAACCCTAAAAAAAGCATCTGGGTAAAAATGCAAACGGAAATTTTGCTTCTATTCTTAATGATTCTGGCAAACTCGAGCATCAATGATTAACGCGGACGAAGTCGCGGGCACCAGCTAGTTTATCGTATGCATGCAGCCATTGGTGGCCCAGCGCAGCCGTGGTGGCCCAGCGCCTTTTCCTGCCGCCTCTCAAGCAGAGGTTCGTGGGTTCAAATCCCGGCTCGAACCCCTGATTTTTCGGAATTTATGTGTAAGTATAAGTTTAGTATAAGTTTTTACTTCACCAAATACTTCTCGATCGCGTTTACGTAAAAAAATCAATTACTAAGGAAACATGGACAGCGCCTCCGCGCGCGCGCGTCCATGTTTCCATAGAATTGAAATTTTTACGTAAACGCGATCGAGAAGTATTTTGGTGAAGTAAAACTTATACTAAGCGTACAGTACGCTTAGTATAAGTTTTCCTTCACTTCAATACTTCTCGATCGTGTTTACGTAAAAATTTCAATTCTATGGAAACATAGACGCGCGCGCGCGGAGGCGCTGTCCATGTTTCCCTAGTAATTGAATTTTTTACGTAAACGCGATCGAGAAGTATTGAAGTGAAGGAAAACTTATACTAAGCGTACTGTACGCTTAGTATAAGTTTTCCTTCACTTCAATACTTCTCGATCACGTTTACGTAAAAATTTCAATTCTATGGAAACATGGACGCGTGCGCGCGGAGGCGCTGTCCATGTTTCCCTAGTAATTGATTTTTTTACGAAAACGCGATCGAGAAGTATTTCGTGAAGTAAAAACTTATACTAAGCATACAGTATGCTTAGTATAAGTTTTACTTCACCAAAATAGTTCTCGATCGCGTTTACGTAAAAAAATCAATTACTATGGAAACATGGACAGCGCCTCCGCGCGCGCGCGTCCATGTTTCCATAGAATTGAAATTCAGTACGCTTAATATAAGTTTTACTTCACCAAAATACTTCTCGATCGCGTTTACGTAAAAAAATTAATTACTATGGAAACATGTATGCTTAGTATAAAGTTTTACTTCACCAAATACTTCTCGATCGCGTTTACGTAAAAAAATCAATTACTATGGAAACATGGACAGCGTTTACGTAAACGCGATCGAGAAGTATTTTGGTGAAGTAAAACTTATACTAAGCATACATCCAATATTCAATATTCAATATTCAAATTTAATTAAGTACCAAAATAGTTAATTAGTAATAGTAATTCGCTCACTACTTTCAAATTCAAATTCAAATTGTTTATTAAAATAAATAATTATTTACACGAAAAGTCGTTAGTAAGCGCTGAGATTATGTCTATGTGTTAGTAAACAAAGACCGACATACTAAAGTACTGACTCGATACAAATTGACCTTAATGGAACACTAACAACCTAAACAAAACAAAATAAACATAATACAATCAATACCGTGCTATATTCATAAATAACATGTTTCCATAGAATTGAAATTTTTACGTAAACACGATCGAGAAGTATTTGGTTAAGTAAAACTTATACTAAGCATAATGGATAGCGCCTCCGCGCGCGGGCACATCCATGTTTCCATAGAATTGTTTTTACGTAAACGCGATTGAGAAGTATTTTGGTGAAGTAAAACTTATACTAAGCGTACAGAATACACCTGCGAAGAAATACAATAGTGTGTGTGAAGTTCCCAATCCGCACTACGGCCCAAGCCGTAAATTCTGGGAGTAGGCTTGTGCCCTGCAGTGGGACGTATAAGGCTGGGATGATGTATCTACCATGAACAGCACCGCTGAGCTCGTGGCCACGTATCTCATGGTCTTCTGCCATCCAGGCAGGTAGGGCTCCTTCTCCCTCGTCACAGGGTTCGTCCGGAAGGTCTTCACCGACGCCTCGAACTCTGGACGCGGGTCCTCATCCTGGAATTGAGATGTTCAGAGATTAATTTAATGGTTCTATATCTCTAGACCTATTAATCATAATCCTACCTGGAGCCTGTTGCATAACAAGGTACAACTTATATTACAAGCGGAACTCCCTATCTAGTTAATACTAGCTGTGCCCGCGACCTCGTTCGCATGGACTACAGGATTTTGAATTTATTTTTCCTAAAATAAAAGTAGCCTAAGTTACTCCATATTACATAGCTACCTGCCAATAAAAGTCCCATCAAAATCGGTCCAGCCATTTCACAGATTAGCCGGAACAAACAGACAGACAAAAATTGTAAAAAATGTTATTTTGGTGTATGTACCGTATATATGCATGTAGTAAAAAGCGGTTATTTCAATATTATAAACAGACACTCCAATTTTATTTATATGTATAGATGTATAGATAACTGAAGCGAGAGTTCCGCTTGTTATATTAGTTGTACTTTGTTATGCAACAGGCCCCAGGATGGGGGTAAATTGAGAAGTGGCTTTTACTCGTGACTCGTCCGCGCACAAATAAAATTTACGGTCAATGAACTGAAACAATTACTTTGCTCACCCGTGCCCTTACGATAGTTACGTTTATGTAAGAAATGCGTGTTCATGCAGTTCCTCCACCTCCACACTGTAGGAACACACACAAATCACACAAACCCAACCATCACCACCACCAAAATACACTGACGCGTTTCGAACTCAATCAGAGCTTATCTTCAGAGTAGGTACCACAATCGTACGCCAAATACCAAATGTTTATCATTTGAGTTCGAAACGCGTCAGTGTAGTTTTATTTGATTTGGTGATGGTTGGGTTTGTGTAATTTGAGTGTGTTCGTACAGTGGAGGTGGAAGAACTGCGTGAACACGCATTTCTTGCGTAAACGTAACTATCGTAAGGTCGCGGGTGAGAAAAGTTATTGTTTCAGTTCATGGGTTACTTTGTGTGTGAAAACTAGCCAAGTATGTATGTATACTGTAAACTCTTTACAGTACAAAAATAAGGAAAAAAAAACATTATTGACAACCGATGAAATGCATGTACAAAGGCGAACTTATCCCTTTACGGGATCTCTACCAGTCCAGAGGGATAAGTTGACTAACCCTGAGTGGATGAAAGGAGCATTTAGTAAGGTACCGACAAAGAGTACGTAAAAAAAAATCAGTCAGTCAAAGTAAAGACTACAATACAACTTTTAGTAAATACAATACATAAAGTCATAATATAAAGAAACCTTTTAAAAATATACTACCATATACAACAGCTATACTCAAGCAGCCGCATGTGGCCCTTCGAGGCTCCGTGACTGGCCCGCCTGGTATAAAATTTGTTTTAATTTTGGACCATATTGATTTTTAATGGTGTTGACAATCAATTCTGTGGCCTACTTCACCATTGCTACAACACAATTGTGGCAATTGTGGCCCACACAGAAAAAAGGTTGAGTATGGCTGATATACAACTTACATATGCATGATACATACAATAAATAAGCAGTGTTCTAAACATATTGAAGAGATGATGTGAGCCACATCTTCAAAGCTTCCCTGAACGACACCACGGAGGGAGATTGCCTGATAGAGGTGGGTAATCGATTCCACAGTCTAGCAGATTGCACTGTTAATAATTTAGAGTAGATTTTGGAAGAAGTAGAAGGACTGGCCAAAAGCAGATTGGTCAAGTAGCTGAAACGCAGCTCCAACCAAGTTCAACCTTGAGCTCTTACCTTCCTTTACGTTGCTTTTATACCCACAATGTCTGCTGGGATCTTACCCAATTTTACTCCTTTCGGGGTAATTACCCCCCCCCCCCCCCCTGCCCGGAGTCAGCTTACCTGATCAACGCCGCCCAGATCCCACTCCCATCTGAGCACGGATTGCTTCCTCTTCCACAACTCCAGGAATGTTGTTGCTGCAAAAAAAGGTCACAGTAAAGATTTGCATCCTCTAGACTAGTAATCCGTGGTAGTATTTTGCCTCTATTGGTTTAGCCTATGGCCTCTCAAGTGATGAAGGAGCCCTTCTTTGTCACACACGAATGTCGGATCTGTTACGTATTATGTAACCCGTGGCAGTGTCGATACTGTCAATCAATGAACTCACCCCAAAACGACATAAATATAGCGAAGAACACAGTAGCAGGGTTGTCGAAGAGGTAAGACAGCTGGGCGAAGAGGCAGGAATCGGAGAGTCTCTGGTACTGGCACGCCTTGTCGCAAAGCGGGCAGAGAGTGGTATTTCCCGGCCCTGACGCATCACAGATCTCTTTACTGGAGAAAAGAAGGAAAGAAACAGAAAAAAACATTAGTGGGCGTTTACTCCTGCGTTTCAAACGTCTCATTTATCTAGTTACATCTTTTAGGAATGGCTGTAGATTTCGTTGGGGCTTTCGGTTATATATTAAGTAGAGCAGTGTTCAGCAAAGTGTGTGGTGCGGCCAGTGGTGTACCGTGAAAGATAAGATAAGAAAAATAAGATTATCTCATAAAGCTAAATAGAAGGACGGAAGAAAAATACACACACAGATGTACATCACGCGAGCGCACGAGCGAGGCGTAAATTTTTTTTTTTTAATTAGCCTAGTGTGTGTCCCATTGCTCAGCTAGACAAAGGCCTTACTTAAAAACTGATTTTTCATTCATGTACCGTACCTCCAAAAAATTTCGTTTTCTTAGATGCACGTTTAACACAGAAAGTTTGCGGAAGACTGTATTAGAGGTCCTGTACCTCGACCATATAACTGGAAAATGTATCAGAACCTTATGCCATTTCTTAAGAAATGTGTTGAGATAAAGGCGGTTGAAACGCTTGATTAAACCCGCGGTTACATTTACATTTGTTACATGAAAATTTAACCGACTACAAAAACAATGAAAATAACTTTTTATAGAGTAAGTATTCCGATTCTGATAATTCTTTTTTTATCCCAATTTTGGTCCCATAGAAATGTGAAAAAAAAATCCAACCCTAAGGGTAGAAAAACAGGAGATGTTTGATGGTCCACTCACTGATTGTAATTATAACCACGCAGAACTTTTTACAGAGTAGGTAGTCCGATTTCGATAATTCTTCTTTTATTGGATAGGGTTGAAACTTGAAATTGGTTCCATATAAATTTGAAAAAAAAATCTTACCTTAGGGTAGTAGGGGTGGGAAAATAGGGGTGAGTAATTTTGAGTCGGTGCATACATAGTCTACCTACTCTATAGTCTCCCTCCCTCGTCTACAATATAGTTGGCTAACCTGGGTATGTTGTCCAAGGATCCCATGCTGGCCAAGCCATAGAGAAAGCAGAGCGTCCCAACGACCGCTGGCGCGTACAGCATCTTCGTGTAAAACCCGAGCCAGCAGAAGTAAAGACCGATCTTGTCGCCGAAGTACCTCCGGACGAGCCAGAGGGGCTGTTTCTTGTACCATTTGCTCGGCCGCGCCCATTCCAAGTAAAGGAGCTGAAAGTCATCCTTGTTATCATCAGCAGCTTCAACATTATAAAACCGGCCAAGAGCGTGTCGGACACGCTCAGGATAGGTTTCCGCAGCCATTACGATGCGTACTATCTGTATTCAACAAGTAATATTATTCTATGGATTTTGTATTTCATACGGAACTTCCCGAGTAGGTATATTTTCTAGGTCAGGCTTAAGAAACAGCCTTTTCGAGCTAGTGAGGTATGCAAGAGGCATTATAGCTAAACCGTTTAACTGAGTCTTCGCCCGTGGGGTACAGAGGCGCGGAGGAAGACGATAAAGGGAGTCGAGAAAGATGTGGGCGGCAGGCACACAAAGCGCGCTCGCCGCCCGCACCTCTCCCGATCCCCTTTGTCATACCCACCAACACCAATACCGCGCGGGTGAGGACTCATTTAAACGGTTTAGCTATACCTATGGTTTAAAACAGAAATACTGGTAGTTAGTTACCCTCCGATCCGTGCAGCTCCCATCCGACATGTCGAGGTCGTGCCGGCCCTCGTGCAGCGGAAAGCATGCGAGATACGTCCCGTCGTTGAGGAGCCGACGTATGCCCATCTGGAAGCCGACACGATCACTTATTACTCTTAGGGGCACGTGGGGCTCAGGGCCCTTGACCCCACAGGCAGTGGCGTAGCTAGGCGTTGGCGAAGCTCATTAAAGAAATCGCCTCGATCGCGCTACACAAGCCGCGACCTACAAGGCGGCGAGGACAATCTCCAGACTCAAATGGCAGTGGGCAGGGCACATCGCTCGTAGAACTGATGGCCGATAGGAAAAAGGTTCTCGAGTGGCGTCTACGGACTGGAAGACGCAGTGTAGGTAGGCCTCCAACAAGATGGAAAGACGACTTGGTTAAGGTTGCGGGTTCGCGTTGGATGCGGATGGCACGGGACCGATCTGTTTGGCGAGCCTTGGGGGAGGCCTATGTTCATCAGTGGACGTCTTTCGGCTGAAATGATGAATGATGATGATTAAGGACAATATAGGGACTAAAGATGGTCTCGCGCCCCTACCGCCCTGGCGCGTGTCACAATTCAGGTGGCAATTAAGAGTCATCCCTTCTACTCTACATCCTAGATTGACCCTGCGGCAAGTGTGTGAGAAGCCTAGCTAAGTACCTGCTCATTCGTCCCGGGCAGGGAAAGGTGAGGGTGAGCCTCAGTGGGCGGAAGCGATCGTGCCCTCGGTTCCACTCTGCTTAAAAACAAGACACGAGGACACGAGAGCTAACGTGAGGGCACGTAACGCTCGCTTGCCGGGAACGTGGGCCTCTTCTGAGACCACGAGGAGTTAACCTCTTTAAACAAACCGACACTCGCATTGCACGGTGTCGATAGAGGAGCCCCATCTCGGGGCGGTCAGTGGGCGTCGCGGTGTCTCTTAAGAGGGTTTATACCTGCTGAGCTGGCAACGTTGCATTTTTATTAGTTTTTCGCGATTATTCCATAAAAATTGAATGAAAATTAAAAATGTTTTGAATACAAATTGTTCTAATATATAAGTTAATGTGTCTACTGCAATAATAATTCGTGATAAAACTTTTATTTTCTTTAAAAACCGTTAGGTAATAATTTGTTCGTTTTTAAAGAAAATAAAAGTCTATCACGAGGGCTCTACGGAGCTCTAAGCAAGCGCCTGAGAGAGGCAACAGGTGACCCTCGCGCAGGCAGCTTTCTCGCACAAAGACTTGCTATAGCAATTCAACGTGGGAATGCTGCCTGCGTGATGGGCACTCTACCTAAGGGTCCAAATTTAGATAATAATTTTTAGTTTTTAATTTCTGTTTAGCTATTTTAAGTTAGTTTTAGTTATGTTAATTTTATACTTAGTCCCTGTTTTTATACCTTATTTTATAATTATATTATTTTATTTAATATTATTTTTTTATCACGAATTATTATTGCAGTAGACACATTAACTTATATATGAGAACAATTTGTATTCAAAACATTTTTAATTTTCATTCAATTTTTATGGAATAATCGAGAAAAACTAACAAAAATGCAACGTTGCCAGCTCAGCAGGTATAAACCCTCTTAATGCTCCCGTGGCGTTCACAATGGCAACGAGGGAATCCGTGCGGTTTTTAGTGGGTAGGCCCCTCGTGGGAGAGGCCCACTTACCCTCTGTTTCCCCAAACATGAAGAAACACATGTTTTAATTCATCCATCTCCATTTTAGCAACGGATTTTAAAGCGAGGGGGTCTCTCAGCCATATGTGGTTCCATTGGTCTACACGGAGGGGTTGGCTTCATCATTCCTATAATATGAACTGCTAAGGAACAGAACTCGCTCCCATCGTCTGCATTTCCAGATAAGTACAACCTAGGGCTCTTCAAGGAACAAGTTTTTGAACCAGTGAGATACATCTTTGGTCTCATCTGCACTTTCCATCACGTGAGATAGATGTCAATCACGGGTCAGTTTTATACAAAAAAATTGCACGGTCCGGGGTTAACAAATTAAATCGTTAACCCTGGGTTAAGAATGACAGTTCCATACATTTTGACACTTCTTAACCCTGGGTTAGCCATTAACTCGGAGTTAAGTAGTTAACCCAGGTCCGCACAAGCCCGTCTAAAAGCCAGGTAGAGGTTGGCAACAGTGACAGTTCCTTTTCAAGATGATTTTGATACCTTTGTTTCCGTATTGTCATATTTGGCTCTCAGAAGTATTTGCATGACTAGAAGACTCCGCTGGGCTGGCGAAAACTGCGTGTGTCTGTCTTTGACCAAGAACCTGGAATTAAAGACAACCTTCAATACATATAAAAGCTTGTAATAATGTGATTAATGTGACTCTATTAGGCCAAAATATATATATATATATATATATATATATATATATATATTTTGGCCTAATAGAGTCACATTAATCACATTATTACAAGCTTTTGTTTAACTTTCTCACGTCAACACGTTCAGTTATATGCCAAAGTCTCTACCGGTGGTAGGTTGTGGTGGCGGCCATCTTGGATTTGATATTTATCATAGTGGATAGTATTCTATTGTGAAAAAATATGTAACCCGCCATTTTGTGGCGGCGGCCATCTTGGACCGATTTTCATCAAACTTAGCTAAGAACACTCCCGACTAATTCACCTTCAAAAAAAAAACTAAATCATAATCGGTTGATCCGTTCGAGAGCTACAACACACATACACACACACACACACACACACACACACACACACACACACACACACACACACACACACACCACACACCCACCCACACACACACCCACCCACCCACCCACCCAAACCCACCCACCCACCCAAACCCACCCACCCACACACACCCACCCACCCACCCACCCACCCACCCACCCACCCACCCACCCACCCACCCACACACACACCCACACACACACACACACACACACACACACACACACACACACACACACACACACACACACACACACACACACACACACACACACACACACACACACACACACACACACACACACACACACACACACACACACACACACACACACACACACACACACACACACACACACACACACACACACACACCATCACATCAAATTTATAACTCCCCGTCGTTTTCACCCGACTGTCGAAGGAGGGTTATGTTTTTCGAGCGTATGTAAATTATATGTATGTATGTATCATTCTTCGACACACCCTGCAGCCTAAACGGCTCAATGGATTTTGAAGTGTGAGGTGTCATTAGAGTCGTCTCAGTTCCGCGAGTGACATCTTAGGGTATATATTTTCCCGGAATTCCCATAGGAATGGGAATTAAGTATACAGGCGGTTTTTTTCTCATCTAGTATTGAAATTAATGTTTTTGCGTCAGTGGTTAATATAAATGAGTTGTCTTTGCGAGTAAGTTTCCAACTCATTGACGTGATTCAGGGATTTTATCAAATCACTAAACAAATGTGCTGAAAATAATTATTTTGTCATTTCACCAAACGGATAACTGTTTTATTTTGTTTTATAGGCAAATGATAAAATGGATTCCCCATTTTAAGATCCTACGTGATTTGTTGAAATTTCTGTTCTGGCCGTTTCCCTGCGACATGGGTATGTTTGTATGTTCTTTTCAGCTCGATTGGCAGGTGCCAAGGATAGGGAAAAATGGCGGAGGAAAGGGGAGCCCTTTGCCCAGCAGTGGGACATTATACGCATAGGCTATTAAAAAAAATTTGTATGTACGGGTCAAATCTTGCACTTAAAATTTGACCCACTTTCAGTCTATGATTTAGCTGAAATTCTGCATGCATGTATAAATCGGATGACAATTCAATGCTATTATGACATGAAGCTGATCTGATGATGGAGCTCGAAGGTGGCCACAGGAATTCTGTAATAAAACGACACGACCATATCGAGTTTAGGCTCGTTTGATTTTTTTGACGAGTACTTTGACCCTAGATGGTAACCAGGGCCTTACGCCGGATCTAGAAGATGGCCACAGGAACTCCGTAATAAAACGACATAACCCCATTGAGTTTGATCTCGTTTGATTTGTCTTGACGAATACTTTGGTCCTAGATGTTAACCAGGGGCAAACAGCACAGTCAGCAAAAAAGCTTATGTTAAAAAGAGAATTTTTAGCATAAGCTTATTTCGAAGTCAAAGTAACAATGCGTTATTTGAATGCGTACTTTAAAAGTTAAACGACAAAATTTTATAAAAACTGGCAAAAACCTTGTAATTGCGTGTAATTTTTAGACTCATGTGCTCTTGTATTAAAAATTGTTTTTTTAACAAAAACTTATTTAATTAACAACTTACTGCTCCTCTCGCTTGACCCCCCGCTGCTCGGTGGCGGCATAGAAGGACGGTTCGGACTCTATGCGGCTGTGTTCGTACTCGTACAGCTGTTTCCAGCGCCGCCGCCATTTTGAATGCCACTTCTTGTCGCGCTCCGCCTGTTTCTCGTCACTCTGAAGACGAAGTAGTAGAGCAGTATAGGTGAAAAGGTTACCTTAAATCGATTTGTTCCTAATCTATATACGTACCTAACTCGTCATATTCCTTACTCGTCCTATCATGTACATTTGCCTGCACAAACTTTACATTGTTTGCCAAATATTGTCTAATAATAACCGTAGTAAAAAAATATTCACGACACGTGCACATACATGCACGTATCCACGATTTCATTTGACTGTACAATAACCTGTTAGGAATATGACCAGTTAGGAAAGTTGTTCGTCGCATTCGGCGTTGAGACACTCGGTTCGTGGGGCAAGAGCGCACGAGGGCTCCACGGAGCACTAAGCAAGCGCCTGAGAGAGGCAACAGGTGACCCTCGCGCAGGCAGCTTTCTCGCACAAAGACTTGCTACTTATATTATCAATTCAACGTGGGAATGCTGCCTGCGTGATGGGCACCCTACCTAAGGGTCCAAATTTAGATGGTAATTTTTAGTTTTTAATTTTTGTTTAGCTATTTTAAGTTGACGAAAGAAAGACGGAAAAGACGAAAGTCGTTGACATAGCCCGAAGGATTAGCACGCTGAAGTGGCAATGGGCTGGTCACGTTTGCCGTACAACTGACGATCGTTGGAGCAGACGTGTCCTGGAGTGGAGACCACGTTTAGGAAAGCGTAGTGTGGGACGCCCTGCAACACGTTGGACTGATGACCTTAGGAGGACAGCTGGCAGTGGGTGGATGAGGGAAGCCCAGGATCGCGAATTTTGGCGCAATATGAGGGAGGCCTACGTCCAGCAGTGGACGGACAATGGCTGTAGATAGATAGATAGATAGATATTTTAAGTTAGTTTTAATTATGTTACTTTTATACTTAGTCCCTGTTTTTATACCTACTTTTATTGTTAATTATATTTTGTCATTGGTCAATGTAACAATTGAATAAATTACATAGTTAGGAAAGTGTCGAATTAGGAATATGACCAATTAGGAACATGACGAATCAGGAACAAATTTTTGAATCGAATATAATATTCCGTTTATTCCTTATCCCATGGAAATTTCCGAAACTTATGAAATTAGTTTTTAGGGTTCCGTACCCAAAGGATAAAAACGGGACCCAATTACTGAGACTTCACTGTCCGTCCGTCTGTCTGCCTGTCACCAGGCTGTATCTCAGGAACCGTGGTAGCTAGACAGTTGAAATTTTCACAGATGATGTATTTCGATTGCCGCTATAACAACAAATACCTACTAAAAACCAGAATAAAATAAATATTTAAGAGGGCTCCCATACAACAAACGTGATTTTTTTTCTCGTTTTTGCTCGATATTGATAACGGCAACAGGGGCTCAATTCAGGGATGGCCCAATACGGTTTGTGAGCGGTAGTTCAATCGTTTGGGAGAGGATAGTAATGGGTTGAGCTTGGGATGAGCCTTATTTTTAACCCCCAACACAAAAAGAGGGGTGTTATAAGTTTGACCGCTATGTGTGTTTCTGTCTGTCTGTCTGTCTGTGTGTCTGTCTGTGGCATCATAGCTCTTAAGCGGGTGCACCGATTTGGATGAGGTTTTTTTTTAATAGAAAGCAGGTTTCTTGGCCGATGGTTCTTAGATATGTTTCATCAAACACGGTGCAGCCGCTTCAAAGTTATCAGCTCTTTTGTTAGCTGCGGAAGAGATCTTAGACGCATAACGGGCATTGACAGTGACATAATTGCGTTGGGGGTTTTTAAAATTTTTAATTTATAGTTATCCTGTTAATTCGCTTTGTAAATAAATAAATAAACAAATAAATAAGGCTCATCCCAAACTCAGCCCCAAGCTCTCGCAAATCAGTGATTTTTGGCATTCCTGGATAGCAGTTCAAACCAAACCCAACCCAAACGATTGAATTACCGCTACGAAACGCGTGAAGGCCCGTTCATGAATTTAGCCCCTGGTAGATGCTTGAAATATTCACAGAATATTTAGTTATATAGCCACTTTAAAAACAAATAGTTAAATTAATATAAAACGAATATTTAAGGGGGGCTCCAGTGTAAAAAACGTGATTTTGTGCCGTTTTTATAAATAATGGTACGGAACCCTTCGTGCGCGAGTCTGACTCGCACTTGGCCGGTTTTGTTGGTATTTTCGAGTATTGTAGATTAAAAAATCAGCCATCTCTGTTTTTTAAGTTTTTGTCTTTTGCATAACATATGAGATGGAGAACAGCTCACCCATGCCCTCACTGAGATAGTGATGAACCGCTTCGTGGGCAGCTTCATCCCGATGACCTCTGCCAGCCGCATCTCCGTCTTCCAGGGTATGTGGATCTTGATGAACCACGTCTTCCCGTCGAACGAGAGGCATTTGTTCTCCAACTCCAACTCCAGGCCTTCTTTTATTAAGTTCTCCTGCGAAATTAGAATTAAATTAAAATTATTATTATTTATATTGATGAAAAAAAGCAAATTGGATAAAAAAATAACCTGCCCAAATTACTAATTCCACGCGGACGGAGTCGCGGGCAAAAGCTAGTTTATGTATATATGTATGTACATAATTATTTGGCACGCCTTGCAGTCTAAACGGCTCAATGGATTTTGAGGTGTGAGGTGTCATTAGATTCGTCTCATGGTCTAAGAGCCGTTGAAGATCGACCTTCACCGATCTGATAACTCTGGGGTTGTGTCGTTTTATTGTGGAGTACCTTTGGCCATACTTAATTAATGAAATTACGAATTACACCATCGAGTTTGGACTCGTTTGATTCGTCTTGACGAGTACTTTGATCCCAGATGGTAACCAGGGTCTGATGTTGGAGCTGGAAGATGGCTAAAGGCACTCTACAATAAAACAAAAAAAAAACTATGAACACTTTTCGATAGGCAAGTTATCATAGGCATATTTGTTTATAAATTATATTAAATAAAAAATATGTCTCATCGAGTTATCAGATCGGTGAAGGTCGATCTTCCACGTCTCCTCTACTATCAGTGCCGAGAGTGACATAGGGTATATATTTTCCCGGAATTCCCATGGGAACGGGAATATACAGGCGTTTTTTCCATCTAGTATTGAAATGAAAGTTAAATTTATTGATTAGACGGTTTGTTCCGTGGCATACAGAGCACGTCACTTCGTTTGTTCTGTGGCGGTCATGAGGTTAAAGACGTTAGTTATCCGCATATTTCGCTACTAGTGTAAATATACCTGAAAAGACCGTCTGTAGTCCCTCTTCCTGGCCTCAGCTTCCGTCATAACCCCGTAGTCTTCCTCCTCGAAAGCCAGCACCATGTCGATGCGGCGTCGGCCGTCACGGAACATCAGCGACTCCGGATCCAAACCCTGAGGGGGTGATTTTAGAGATCACATACATACAATCACGCCTTCTTACCAGCAAAGGGGTAGGGAGAGACTATATTTGTTTCCACCTTCTACGCGACATATATACATATTTCGCTCCCATAACACTCATTAAAGAAGACTTTTCGCCGGTTTCAAGTACACTTGACCTGACCTTTTTAATGGCGTCCCCAATCTGATCATGGAATGTCCTTCTTAACATTTCTATCTACACTTGCCTTATATCTATTTCATAAATCACAAATCACATCCGTGAAAGATTATTCAAAAATTATCGCACCTAAAACGAAAATATAATAAAGTAAAAATTGAACTGACTCCAAAAAACCACGAAAACAACTTTTTTTTTATTATGTGTGGGACGCAAACGAGCAAGCGGGTATCTGATGGAAAATGATCACCACCGCCCATAAATATCAACAACTCAAAGAGAGTCACTGATCTGTTTACCGGCCTCTAAAAAAGGAGAGGGAAAAGGGGAGAGGTATTGGGCCCCCGGTGCTCTCATTGACCGTACGACAAGCAGCAGTACTCCTGCTTCACGCCGGTGTTCTGTGAGAGGGTGGTAGGTACTGCCCCGGACGAGCGGGCCTATTCTACTGATCTGTTTGAAGTCGGTGTCTCAGCACGAGCCAGCAGAGTGGACCTGCCTACACATTATCTTTTTTTTTTTTTTTTATACAATATAGGCTTGCGTTTGGCCACAATCACGCCTGATGGAAAGCGAAGATGAGGCCTACGATGGAGCACGCTTGCCTAGTAAATGCTCATTCACCCTAGACTTGAAAGCGGCCAAATTGTAGTGTTCAGGGAACACAGTCGCAGGCAGGGAATTCCACTCCATAGCTGTGCGATTGATGAAGGAAGAGCGAAAACGCTTTGTGCGGAATTTGGGAATACTGACAACGTAAGGGTGGAGACCCCGCCTACTTCTGGTCGACCTGTGGAAGAAAGGAGCAGGCGGAATAAGGTCGTGCACTGTGCAGTACCAAAGCACATTCACCGAAATGCAGCCTGTAGAATACCGACAGAGAAGCCACTCTTCTGCGATGACGAAGGCTCTGGCGACAAAAAACCGCATCGCAAGCGACGCCGATGAGCCTCTTCGCTCGCTTTTCTACCCAATCCAAAGCAGCTAGCTGATATTCAGCAGAACCGTCCCAAAGGTGGCAGCAATACTCCATGCAGGATCGGACTTGGGCTCGGTAAAGACCAATGAGCTGGTCCGCAGTGAAGTATCGCCTAACCTTGGATAGGATACCAAGCTTTTTCGCAGCGGTTTTTGCCAAGGATTCAATGTAACTCCCGAAGTTCAGTTTAGCCGAGAGGTCTAAACCAAGGAGCTGAAGGCGGTCAGATATTGGTACAGGCACACCTCGGAAGGTTGGAGTTAGATTAAAGGAACTCCGTTTTGCGGAAAATAAACACGCCTGGGTTTTAGAGGCATTAAAACCGACTAAATTGGCTTCGCCCCAATCGGACACTGCCTGAATCTATTGGGCTTCTACCACTCCTGCTGGCACGTGCTTACGTTTCTGCAAAACTGCAGATCCAATAAAATTTTCAACCCTTGCTCTGTGAGGTCCTAGCGCTATAAATCTCTATAAATAAATAACAAAGAGGTTAGACGTCACAGCAGACCGAAGAGCTGGCAGCTACCTCGGACAAAGAATTAGCTTAGGTACTCAAAGAAACCCCTTTTCATAGTAATGTTTTAGTTATTGTTTTCTTTTTCTTAATGTAACACTGTAATTTCGAGGTACATTCAGTAGACTTGAGGAAAGCCGGCACGCAGCAACGCAAGCACTCTTGCTTTGCTTGATTAGTAAGGTAGGTGGTAGGGTAGCGATTTGCCACTCGCTCCGCTCTGTCACAAAAGTAATCACACCGTAACTGACCTCAGGGCTGGTCTCTCCTATGTTTTCGTCTTTCTCATTCGGATAGAAAGGGAGCGACGGTTTCCTGTGGTCTTTGACGTAGTCCGCGTTTTTGCTGTCCGGTTTCGACTGTTGACAAAGAAGCATGTGTGCTACAAACGTATTTACTTATGTTACGCGCCTCGCAGCCGCCGCGACGTGTGGCTCCAAGAAGAAGGTCTACTGATTGCCCGAAACATGTCCAGCTAAACTCGATCATAGACGTTTTTCGGTATGAGTGAGTCTCACGGTAGCTGACACTCTCGTTGAGAGCATTAACATAGATGTCGCTAGTATCGCTGCAATAAGTGAATTTTAACTCCCGACACAAAAAGAGGGGTGTTATAAGTTTGACCGCTATGTGTGTGTGTCTGTCTGTGGTATCATAGCTCTTAAACGGGTGCACCGATTTGGACACGGTTCTTTTTAATAGAAAGCAGGTTTCTTGGCGATGGTTCTTAGATGTTTCATCAAAATCGGTTCAGCCGTTTCAAAGTTATCAGCTCTTTTGTTAGCTGCGGAAGGGATCCTAGACGCATAATGGGCATTGACTTAATGTTCAAACATACGAGTGACATAATTGCGTTGGGGGTTTTTAAAATTTTTAATTTATAGTTATTAAGCAAGCTGAGATGTGTAACCCCGGCGCCACACATAGCACAAATGTTTGAACACATTTATTTGATCACATGTGTAGCACCGGTATTTGCTTATTTGTTAATAGAACAACCATACAATCAACCATAGATCAAATATGTGTTCAAATATAAGTTGATACATTTGTGCTATGTGTGGCGCCGGGGTGATACATAGAGAAAAACAACGGGTTGCACTCCGGGAGTGCTGGCAGAAGTGAAAACTTGAACGTTTACGTTGTGCCGTCTTACGAACCCCCTCCCCTTCCCCTTCCCCTACGATATATCTCACGGTAGTTTTGTGTTTAAGGCAGAGCACTGCACGTTTCACCATTAGGTATACCTGAACTGGTAGAGGGGTCCCAGGCAGCGCCGTCGGCGTGCCTTTGCTCTTCGGCGAGAACGCGCCAGCGGCGGTGGTGACGTTCTTCACGAACCGCCAGCCCATGCGCGGGCGCCGCTCCTCCGAGCTGGCAGAATCCACGGACTTGAGGTCTTCGCGGAGAGGGATCTGAGAACAATTCGTATTTGTTGAGCTGGGCTGAGCTTTGCGTGGAGTAAAACTCGAAAACACACTTTTTCTTAGAGATTAGTAAAGTTCAAAAAGTTGGACATTTTAAAGTTGGTAGTTACTATTTATAAGTATGTTAGTTTTTGACGTGACAACGTCTAATAAATCGATGAACGCCGGCTGCACGCACGAAAAAGGATGATAATAATGTAACGTAGGTTACATGGTACTAGCGCTCGGGTAATTTTCAATGCGGGGGGAGCGGGGTGCGGGAGTGGGGTGCGGGGGCACTAAAGGGGGAATGAAAATTTCATTCATTTTGCCGTAGGATGCACCGTTTTCAAGACATTTGACAAAACACCGGTTCTCATCCGATCACCGAGGTTAAGCAACGTTGGGCGCGGTCAGTACTTGGATGGGTGACCGCCTGATTTCATTTTTGTTTTTTGAATGTTGGCACGTTAAGCTATAGTCCGTAAACCGACTTTTTTTTATACAATATTAGCTTGCGTTTGACCACAATCACGCCTGATGGAAAGCGAAGATGACGTCTACGATGGAGAACGCTTGCTTGCTTGCTTTTTTTTTTCTTTCGTCTTTCCTAATTCAAACTGCTATGAAATGGCATTCGCTCCCATCGTCTGTTTTTTCTAGATAGATACAACCTGGGGCTTCTCATGGCTAGAGAGATAGGGTGTTACTGGTTAGGTAAACTATCTAGGCAACAACAAACCGGGAGCACGGGGCGCCGATGGAGCGTACCCAGCGCGCTCTATAACACTGAATCAAATATACGGTGGCACAACCGCAGCGCGGCACACCGTATTTGATTCAGTGTTATTGACCGCGCTAGGCACGCTCCGTCGGCGCCCCGTGCTCCCGGTTTGTTGTGGCCTTTATTTCATCAGAATCCGTCAAACCATTTTAGAGTGAAAGACTAACAAACATGTAGTGTATAAGAGAGCATCTTCCCATATATGTCTAACGGCTATGTATGTGTGCATTAGTATATAAGGAGCGTATCCCTATGTAACAGACAGATATTATAATAAATCTCTTCTTAACGTGCAGTCGTGTTTTCTCTTAAACATCCCACATCAGATGGCGACCTAGCCAGTTGTGGTTGATGACCGGGAGTGATGCGTGTAAAGACTAAAGTCAGTTAATAGACTGGAAAATTATGGCCCAAACAGACGATCTTGTGTTAAAAAATTTGGAAGAGTATCTACTTTACTGGATTCCAGTTATCACCGTCGTGTGGTTCGCTGTAGTTTTGGTCCTAGTATTCTTGGTTCGTCGTTGCTGCATTTAAGTACCTAACGATGGGATCGACTACATCTAAGGAGGAGGTCGTTATTGCCCAAACCGCCAGTGGAGGCAGTAATTCCGCAGGAATTGAGCAGATTAAATTGCATCTCTCGACCACCAACATCTTATTGGGAATAATAGTGGTATTCCTAATCTTCGGCTGCTGTTTCGGCGTGGTGCGTGGATACAAAGCCATGCACAAGCTGTGGATAAGGCGAGAGTTGGCTGCAGCACAAATACGCAGGTCCGGGCGCCGACCCGCGCCTCCCGCTCCCCGCTACGCGGAATGTGCGTAAAAAGTGAATTATTTTGTGAAAAGTGAACAAAGGTATCGTATAATTATAATTACTTTCAAAGTGCTAATAAATCATCGAGCGTCAGACTCTCATATTTGGCGATGTTTACATTACAGCGCTATGTTATCACTCACGGGTGCATCTAATGTAGTTTAAGTTACATAAATAAGATAAATTGTCAACTATTATGTGCTGCCCTACCTAATGGCGAGCGAGTTAATTGAGATTAATACAGAGCTATTATCAATAAAAGAAAAGTTAATTAAAAAGGGTAAAGAGCGGTACAAAATCGTTGATAAAAATTTAGAAAGAGCAAACGAGTTAATTAAACTATATGATTATATTACTAAGAATATAAATACTAAAGAATTAAAGGGTTCGGATTTAAAAATCTTGGACGAAATATGTGAATCGATTGAAGGCTTATATTCGAAAATAAGCGAGTTATGTGATTGTGCACAAAAGACACCACCGTCTCTAGAAGTACCAGTCGAATTAAAATCAATCATGTCGTCGTTTTGTCCAAAAACAGCGGTTTCGCTGTTGCCAGTTATGAATGGTTCGGAAGTGGTAACTAAGCAGCTAATAGATGGAATTGAAATGTACGAATCCATGCTAATCGAGACAGACAAACCCATACTCATAAAGTTTGTCTTAAAGACACGTCTGTCAGAGTCGGCGAAGTTGCGTATGTCCGCCACCTATGCCACCGTTAAAACCTTGGTCGCTGACATGCGTAAGCATTTACTAACAAAAAAATCTTATATTGCTTTGCATTCACAGCTGCTGAGCGTCCACCAAAAAGGAAAATCGTTGGATGAATATGGTAATGAGGTAGAAAATCTATTTACCCAGCTCACTATTTCTCAGGCCAACGGTGACACCGATGCCTATAAAACATTAAAACCGTTAAATGAAAAATTGGCCGTGCATCGATTTATCGACGGTTTGAGGAATCGCGAGCTGAGAACTATTTTAACAGCGAGAGGGTATAGCTCAATAAATGACGTGATCACAGCTGCTAAAGATGAAGAAATAACTTCACGAGGTGAACATGGGTCCATCCTGCTGGGCCACAGGTCACCATACCAAGGTACATCCAACAGAATGTTTATCAACAGCAGAATGCCATCTCGGCGTGGATTTTACAGAGGACGTGGGCACGCAGGTCAACAGTACTCGCGCAGGACGTGGCCCGCGAGAGGTCAAGGTCAGCCCCATACCAGAGGCTATAACCAGAGTCCTGGCCCCTCTACTCGAGGTAAGTACCAAGGAAATAGGGCCTTTCCTAGAACAACGTCAGGCAATTATCGCCCTAGCGTAAATTTTTTGAATTCAAATGATCCTGAAAATAATATTATTTCAAATGGCTCAAGCTCGGATCAGACCACCCAGGAGGAGCCGAGTCAGTTTTTTCGTCCGTAACCATATATTTACGTGCCATAAATGTAGTGCAGTAGAAATTGCAGTAAGCAATTCCAAATATAGATGGTTAGTCGACTCGGGAGCTTCACTATCCGTCATACAATATGACACGGTTGTTTTGATGAACATTCCGATCCATAAAAAGGAGGTTGCAATCTCTGGAATCGGCGGCGAGATTAAAACCGAAGGTTTCGTCTATTTAACATTATCAATTAACAATTATACATTTGAGCATAAATTTTACGTGATAAAAAACTTGCCTTGTAATAGTGATGGTATTTTGGGACTGGATTTCTTAAGCAATTATAGTTGTAATTTGAACTTCGAAAACAATACCTTAAGGTTATCCTGCCATGGTGAATCTATTACGTTGCCATTTTTTTTAGGAACGTTAGGAAAAAGTCATTACTTGGTAGTACCACCCAGATGTGAAAAGATTTTTTTTATAAACACTGCAAAAACAGAGGACTGCGTAGTATTACCAAAGGAACTATGCGAAGGGGTATTTTTAGCAAGTACAATTAGCAGACCGGAAAACGGAAAAATTTGCATTAAAGTATTAAATACCCGCGAAACAGAAGCAAAGTTAAGTTATTTTAATCCCCCCGTTCAAAACCTCAGTGAATTCGATATATACAATTTTGATAAATGTAAGTCAAACGGTGAAAGGGTAAAAAATTTGTTTGCACACCTCAAGTTAGATTACCTCAGCAAAGAAGAAAGAGCCCATATAGAAAACATTTCTGCCAAATTTTCAGACATATTTTATCTGCCGGGAGACAAATTAACAGTTGCAGATTTATACAAATATTCCATTCAAATAAAGCCTAACACTAACCCGGTATACGTAAAGCCATATCGATTGCCACACGCGCAAAGAGCAGAAGTAGATAAACAGATAGAACAGATGTTAGCGGATAACATTATCGAAGAAAGTTGTAGCGAATGGTCGAGTCCACTTCTATTAGTGCCTAAAAAATCAGATTCCAATCATAAAAAATGGCGAGTCGTAATAGATTACCGAAAACTTAATCAAAACATACAAGATGACAGATTTCCACTTCCAAATATTACTACCATATTAGATTCATTGTCAGGAGCGGTCTACTTCTCCCATTTAGATCTATATCAAGGATTCTATCAACTAGAGCTTAGTCCAGAAAGTAGGCAGTATACAGCATTCACTACAAATACTAATCAATTTCAAATGACCCGACTCCCAATGGGTCTCAAAACTAGCCCTAGCGCATTTTCCAGGATGATGACGATTGCTATGTCAGGTATTAACTACGAACAGTGCTTTGTGTACCAAGACGGTCTGGTCGTCTTTGGTAGAAATTTGAGTTCTCATAACCAAAACCTTATGGATGTTTTTAGCAGACTTCGAAAAGTAAACTTAAAATTAAACCCATTGAAATGTAAGTTTCTACAAAAACAAATTTTGTACTTAGGGCATATAGTATCAGAAAAGGGTATTCTTCCAGACCCAGAGAAAATTCAAGCATTATCAAATTATCCGCAACCCCAAAATAGCAATGAAGTTAAAAGGTTCGTTGCATTTGCAAACTACTACAGGAAATTTATTCGAAATTTTGCCCAAATAGTTGCACCATTGAACATGTTACTGCGTAAAAATTCACCATTCATTTGGAATAGTGACTGTGAAAAATCTTTTCAAAAATTAAAGCATTCCTTAATAAACCCCCCAGTATTGCAATATCCCAACTTTTCTCCAGAAAACGAATTTATTTTGCAGACAGATGCTTCGGGCCTAGCTTTAGGATCAGTTCTTTGTAATTCCGATGGAAGACCGGTAGCTTACGCGAGTAGGAGTTTAAATAAAGCTGAGATTAATTACCCAACAATAGAGAAAGAACTGTTAGCCATAGTGTGGAGTGTCAAATACTTCCGCCCCTACCTATACGGTAGGAACTTCAAAATTCAAACAGACCACCGCCCTTTAGTTTATCTTTTTAATATGCGCGACCCATTTAGTAGACTACTTAAATTTAGATTATGCCTAGAAGAATATAACTATACAATAGAATTCATAAGGGGTCAGCACAATGCGGCAGCGGACGCGTTGTCTCGTATTGTGGTGACGTCACAACAGCTGACTGATATGAATAACAAGGTTATCAATGTAATGACGCGAGCGCAAGCCAGGTTACAGCAAATTAACAGTCAGACAAGTACGACGGTTAATAAGGGGACCACTACCTCAAGGACTGATCACCCAAGAGTTGTGGAAATCCTTAAAAAACCGAAGAACTTGATGGAATTAACTAATGGAAGCGAAAATAAAATTAGGCAATTAGGTAGCAAAGGTCTTATCGTGGAAGAGTCAGAATGGTTTTCATACGTGCCAACAAAGAGTATAATTTACTTAAACCCAAAATCTCGATCATTACCTACGCGAGTCGTGTTAGTGAGAGACTTGGGGAAAATATGTAGTAAATTAAAAATTGAGGAGATTTGTATAATTAAAAGTTGCAACAATAAAATATTAATCGAAGAGTTAACTCGTGGTATAAAAGAAATATGTGAAAAACGGTCCGGACCGCAAATTCCTCAAATTCCACGAATATGTGTAGTGAAAAGTATACAGAGAGTAAACGATGCGGATGACATACGTGTAATCCTCAATGACTTCCACCTCCTGCCCACCAGTGGCCACGCGGGCATCAGGCGAATGTCAAATAATATTAAAAAGTATTACTTTTGGCCGTCTATGGAGAAAGACGTTAGAGATTTTGTGTCTAGATGTAATAAGTGTCAAACCCAAAAGTATTCGTTAAATACGAAGCAACCAATAGTTGTCACGAGCACAGCTAAGTCGGCGTTCGAAAAGGTATATTTAGATATCGTAGGTCCCATTAATAAAGATAATGATAGTTATACTTACATACTAACACTCCAGTGCGACCTCACGAAGTTCGTCGAGGCCTACCCACTACAATCCAAGGACGCGGTATCGGTTGCAAAAACCTTCGTGGAGCAATTTGTTTTAAGGTATGGCATTCCCAAGGAGATAGCGACAGATCGAGGCACCGAGTTTATTGCCAGTACCATGAAAGAGGTATGTAAATTACTCAAAATAAACCACGTGACCTCGACCGCCTATCATCACGAGAGTATTGGAGCCCTTGAAAACTCGCATAAAGTTATGGGTGCGTATCTTAGGATTAATACTGAAAACCACACCAGTTCATGGAGTGCATGGCTACCATATTGGTGCTTTGCATACAATTGTAGCGTACACACTGAGACCAAATACACGCCGCACGAGCTAGTATTTGGCAAGTTATGTAATATACCTACGAATCTTAGTACCACTGTCGAACCATTATATAACTTCGATAGCTATCCATTAGAATTAAAATATCGCCTGCAATTAAGTCAGCGAGAAGCTAGAGAGAATTTATATAAAAGTAAATTGTTAAGAAAACAATATTATGATAAGCAAATTAATCCTGTAAGCTATAATAAAGATGACTTAGTATTGTTAAGAAATCCAATAAATGATAAAACGCAAAGTATTTACTTAGGTCCTTACCTAGTTTTAAACGATTTAGGTACTAATGTAAAAATAAAAATTAAAAACAAGGAAGAAATTGTTCACAAAAATAGAACAAAACTCTATAAACCTTAAAGCTTGAACCTTAAGGTTCACATGTTATTCAGTACATAAGTACTTAGTAGGTACGTACTTTGATAAGCGATTAGTCATAAGCCGCCAGGTAAATATAAACAAACTTTGGCAGCAGTATTATGTAACGCCATACTAGTTACTGTTTATTATAAGTAGATGTAAAATGCTATAATAGTGGGATGTAAAGGAAAAAATGTATGCCCATTGCAATTACATACATTTTTTTTTCGGTAAAAGGGGAGGTGTAGTGTATAAGAGAGCATCTTCCCATATATGTCTAACGGCTATGTATGTGTGCATTAGTATATAAGGAGCGTATCCCTATGTAACAGACAGATATTATAATAAATCTCTTCTTAACGTGCAGTCGTGTTTTCTCTTAAACATCCCACATCAGAAACATCTATATTCAAACTTTCGCGTTTATAATATGATTTGTTGACTTTCCCACTCTTTTAGTATTTCTAACGAGACCTTGAACAAGGCCGTAATTACCCGCTATACGCGATTTCCCACAGAGTCGAGCAGCTGTCGCCACTCGCAGACGCGGTCAGGAATCCGTTGCGTCACGCTCTACGCAGTCAGTTTCAACTTCTGTTTAACCCCCGACACAAAAAGAGGGGTGTTATAAGTTTGACCGCTATGAGTGTGCAAGAGTTTACCATTAAGAAAGTCGCCAGCCGGTTGGAGCGCGTGCCTCGGCGGACTTCGGACAGGTTCGGGCAGGACAAGGACAGAATCCCGGGCAGGGAAAGGTGAGGGTGAGCCTCAGTGGGCGGAAGCGATCGTGCCCTCGGTACCGCTCTGCTTTCAGAGCGAGGCGCGACACGAGGGCACGAGAGCTAACGTGAGGGCGCATAACCCCGGCTTGCCGGGAACGTGGGCCTCTCGGAGGCCACGACGAGTTAACCTCTTTAAACAAACCGTCACCAGCGGGGAAAGCCGGGGAAAGCCGAGACTGCATTGCACGGTGTCAACAGAGGAGCCCCATCCCGGGACGGCCAGTGGGCATCGCGGTGTCTCTTATGCTCCCGTGGCGTTCACATTGGCAACGAGGGAATCCGTGTGGTTTTTAGTGTTAAACCCCTCGTGGGAGAGCCCCACATAGCGTCTGTTGCCCTGAACAGAGACAAATGCATAAGGCACATTTTCCGCACCATAAAAAAAGGACAAGGACATAATAACGTTTGAGAGCGAGAAGCCGACGAGCCAGAGCGAGTCTTCTTCTCGGAGGAACAGCGATGACGGAGGCAGGGCGAGGAGGGAAGGGCTCAGGGGAGGTAAGCGGCATTTTTACTCCCCGACACAAAAAGAGGGGTGTTATAATATAAGTTTATTGGTTGAACCGTTTCAAAGTTATCAGCTCTTTTGTTAGCTGCGGAAGGGATTTTAGACGCATAATGGGCATTTACTTTATTTCCAATCATAATTTGTGACCAAATTGCGTGGGGGGTTTTAAAATTTTATAGTTATATTATCATGTCTGTACGAAATACAGAATTGGATATGACAACCACTCTGACATGATTCATCCTTTATGTTCAATTGCTGTGTTTATACATCGAGATCCTGACCCTGGTATTTTAATACTAATATTTATATATTAGTATTAAAATACCAGGGTCTCGATTCAACTTACAATTTTGTTGCTGTCGGTTTTGAGACCCTGGGTCCTTGGGGTCTCGGCGCACACAACTTGATTAAAGAAGTGCAATTAAAAGCGTCTGGTCAAAACTACTGGAGACCAAAGGGCTAGCAGCTATCTCTCTCAACGAATCGCCATCGCCATTCAACGAGGGAATGCTGCCAGTCCTTTTGGGCACAATGCCACGGGGGCCTTTTTAACCCCCGACACAAAAAGAGGGGTGTATAAGTTTGACCGCTATGTGTGTGTGTGTGTGTATGTGTGTGTCTGTGTGTGTGTTTGTCTGTAGCATTATAGCGAATGTGTTTTTTTTATTAGAAAGCAGGTTTCATGGCGATGGTTTTTAGATATGTTTTATCAAAATCGGTTCAGCCATTCCAAAGTTATCAGCTCTTTTGTTAGCTGCGGAAGGGATCTTAGACGCATAATGGGCATTTACTTTATTTTCAAACATACGTATGACATAATTGCGTTGGGGGTTTTTAAAATTTTTAATTTATAGTTATTTAGACTTAACCTAGGTACTCAGTAGTTTTTAAGTTAGATATTTAGTTAATGTTAGTACCTTATTGAGTTTTTGTCTGATTGTTCCCAACAGGGTTTTGATAGACAGGGTGGTGGATAGACATTCGATATTTTTATGAGTGCTTGTGTGTTAGGTTAGCTTATATTTAATAAAGATTTCTGGGGACATGGTAGTGCCGTCGCCAAGACTAGCCAAGCAATAACGGGTCTACTACCTTTTCTCGAAGCGCATCGTCGTTTTTTTGAACCCACATAACTTCGATTCGGATTATATCAGATATATAATAGTCAATCAGGGGGCCAATTTTTAAAACCACACCACCCGAAAATACCAGCAACACACAGATTTTTCACCAACCCCGAATGATTTCGCGCGGTGTGTTTTCAAAAATCGACCACTGCACAAGAACAATACACACTCTGTTATACTTATGTACTTAGTCCAAAAAATGCGGTGCCAGATTTTTAGTGCATACGTTTTAATTTTAGCTCGTCCAGAAAAAGATACGTATTTCTAGAACACAGATACACTCACATGAAAAGCGTGCGTATAATGTAGGGCAACGACTCAGCCGTTCTTATCAATTGTATAATTTCTGAAGCAATGAAGCATTCCATTTAATTCAGCTGTTGTAGTTAGCTTGGTAATAAGCCACCCTTAATTAAAAGTAGACATCGCGTGTTTTTCAAAATGATGATCTGATCAGGCCCAAATCCTCAAGCGCCGCAAGTACTCCTCCTTACTATGGCTATCCTCATCATTTCAGCCGAAAGATGTCCACTGCTGAACAAAGGCCTCCTCCAAGGCTCGCCAAACAGAACGGTCCAGCGCCAACCGCATCCAACGCGATCCCGCAACCTTAACCAGGTCGTCGCTCTATCTTATTGGAGGCCTACCTACACTGCGTCTTTCGGTTCGTGGACGTCACTCGAGACCTTTTTGTCCCATCGGCCATCAGTTCTACGAACGATGTGCCCTGCCCACTGCCACTTGAGTCTAGCGATTCTTCGAGCTATGTCGGTGACTTTAGTTCTTGTGCGGATTTCATCATTTCTAATGCGATCCCGCTTAGAAACTCCGAGCATAGCACTTTCCATCGCCCTCTGAGTGAATTAAAAAAAAATATATATTAGGGGACAATCTTACACAAATCACCTACCTAGTCCCAAACTAAGCAAAGCTTGTACTATGGGTACTAAACGACGATAAACATACCTTGTATAGAGAAATAAATACTTAAATACATAGAAAACATCCATAACTCAGGAACAAATATTCGTGCTCATCACACAAATAAATGCCCTTACCGGGATTTGAACCCAGGACCTCTTGCTTCGTAGCCAGGGTCACTACAAACTAAGCTAAAGCGGTCGTTGAGCGGAATTGAGCTTTCTTATGAGGTCCATCGTTAGCGGCCACGTTGTCGCGTCCCGCGTGGTTAGGGTTTGTCCCACCCCCCAGGAGGAGAAATGAGACAAAATATTACGCAACAAAAATAACAATTTAATGTGCCCGTAGGCTAAGCTCAGGAATTTAAATTACAATTTAAAATGTGGGTAGGTAAATATAGGGTGTGGTTCGAATCTAGTACGCAAGTCTAACGGAAAATACGATTCCTATTATTCTTCCTAGTAAGCACTTCCCTGCACTGAAGCCGCAGATGATGGTCGGGCGCTGGTCCGTGGGCGTAAGGTAGGACACACCCAATAACGGCCGTCGCTCTGGCCGCAGTGTGGCAGTTGAAAGAGGTAAGAAATAGGCCCCCAGTGAGCCAACCCGTACTTGGGACCCCGAGATTGGGGTTGAAGAATACACTGAACAAATTTGTAGTTTAACTAGATTTCCGCAGGTTAACGTGTAGGGACGAAAACAATGGCCGGTTACGTGAAGTACGTAGTAAGACCGGAGATGTTAGCGTACGTTCATCTCTGCGCTGATATCGAGTGTGTGGCTTGCAGCTCGCTGCGAAATGACCGGCGCCGGCGCCTCATAACGGTTCGCGTGACGTCACAGTAGTGATGTGCGACAAGCGAAATAAGATTAAATCGAGTACAGCGTGTTAACGACTAAATAGTGCTAGTTTTGTAGATAAAACACTGTAAAATGTGATTGATAAGAGTTAATAATGAACTCATTCTATTTTTTTAAACCATTTAATAAAAAAAATGTACGTACAACGTTACAACGTCTCAGTGCCATAAGTCATCACTGGCAACACACTAAGGCTATGGTCTCCTATAAACTATCGGCCGGCTACAGCATCACGTCGTACGATGCGTCACAATGCTTACTTACTTGCATAGACCAGCACGGGTGCGTCCCACGAGATATAACTACAAAATATCTATTTTCATTTTAATAACGTTCAGAAGATATAATGAACGTTAGCTATAACAACAAAAAGTATAATTTTTAAACCTATAACGCTTAAATTATATAACGTTATTTTTATATAACTTCAATTTGTATAAGATTAATATGGACTAATTTCTTTTAACATAACAAACATTAGGTATAACAGTCATGATATATAATAATATGTGTAAATGTAAAATTAAGTGGCGCGAGCGAGCGAAGCGAGCGAGTAAGACTTTTCGGGGCAGAAGCGACTTGGATAGGTTAGGTTCAGAAGGCTAAGGCGGGAGCGAAGCGTAGCGTAGCTCCCGCCTTAGTCTTCGATGTTAGGTTTTTTTTTGTAACAGAGCGGAAGAAATCAATGGATTGCTTGATTGTTTGCTTGCATTAAAGTTTTTAATGAATTTATACGTTTTAAATCTTAGGTGTTATGAACATTATACGCTTTGATCGTTATATCAATTGATATTATATATAAACAACGTTATACATTATAAAATTAGATATTTTATAATTATACTTTTCGTTCATTATATCCAGTGAACGTTATACTAAACGAGTTTATATAAAGTGAGCGTATATATTATGAATATTAGATTATAAGTTGTTATATCTCGTATTACACACCCGACCAGCACATCACAAACATACAAGACGACACTGATTTGAATAGCATTTGTGTATTTACACACCTGACAATAGAAATTCGTACCTTTTTCTCTCCCAATCCTAGTGATAGGTCGCTCTGGAAATGATATTACGAAAATTCAAGAGCTCTGAATTGAAAATACGAGTAGAGTACTAGAATATTGCGTAATCTTCTATCATATAAAAACCGGCCAAGTGCGAGTCGGAAACGCGCACGAAGGGTTCCGTACAATTATCTATAAAATCACGTTTGTTGTATGGGAGCCCCCCTTAAATATTTATATATATTTTTTTAATTTTATTTTAATGATTTATTTTTAAAGTCAATATATAATTAAATATTCTGTGAATATTTCAAGCGTCTACCTAAAATTCTGACTAAATTAAGGAAATGGCAAATGAATGGAACAGAACGTAAAATGATGTCGTGTGTATGACAAATCGTTGCAGGTTATTGTCATACACACCTCCGATAAGTCTGCGCAAATCGGTTTGCACAGATTAATCGTTACGATTTATCGTTACGTGTGTAGCTAGCATTAGCGGCCATTTTACCGTGACTCGTGCGCAGAAGACGATATTGTTGTGTTAAGAAAAATATTTAGTGGTGTCAAAGTTGAGTTGTCTTTCCGGTTACTGCTTTATTTTGGTAAATAAATGACTATAAATTCATCAAACATTTTTAATAATTAGTTAAACAATTAAACTTTATAAATATACCTTGGCTTTTGACATCCATACTAATATTATAAATGCGAAAGTGCGTCTGTCTGTCTGTCTGTTACCTCTTCACGCTTAAACCGCTGAACCGATTAAGGTGAAATTTGGCACAGAGATAGTTTGAGACCCGGGAAAGGACATAGGATAGTTTTTATCCCGGAAAATTGCATAGTTCCCGCGGGATAGCGATAAACGAATTCTTCGCAGACGGAGTCGCGGGCAAAAGCTAGTAATCTATAAACGGCGGGTGGTGTGAATGATTTTGCGAAAAAAGTCCATTCGGTGGACGTCTTTTTGGTGGAACTTTTCCTTATAAATCGTGTTTTTCGAATTATTGATCTCAGACTGATACACAGTTTTGTTGTAAGAGTCGTAATATGATTTTTATAATAGGTCGGAGCAAAAGTATTTTCGTATTTTGAATGTATTATTAGAAATCAAACCTCTTTGGCTGTGTTGAATGTCACAGGCTGGTTTTATTACCATTAAATGTTGACATTCTGAAGATGCAATAAATAAAATAAAAAACTAGTTCCCGCCATTTTTAAATTGTTTTTCAAGCAAGCAAAATTAACGTGTGTGACGAAGTAATACGGTACATTTTAAAGTTTACAAAAAAAGGTAAAAATGAGACGAACGGCGCGAATAAAATTTGTGCGGTTTATGGACCTAATGAGGTATCAATAAGAGTAGCACAAATGTGGTTCAAGCGTTTCAAGCTTTGATCAATTATCTGTAGATCCACAGTCGCGCGCCCGAAAATGTCCGAGCCAAATGAGCGCCACTTTGATAAAAGTGGCCTTCTTTTTTCTCAGTACGTTGCGTGAAATTGTCAAGTTTAGCTGTCAAGTGTCAACCGAAATTCGACTGTAATGAAGTAAAGACTAGGTTCAAATTTCTGTGTAGGTGATGATTTTAATTGTTAAGCAAACAAATAAAAAAGTTCGGACATTCTTTGAAGGGTATTTTGTTCGGCAATGTGTATCTTCAGTTATAATTGATCAAAGGTTTCAAGTATGGAAATTTTAGTGTGAAAGATGAGGTTTTTAGTATGAAACATTTTCCTTTGTATGAAAAATACGAAAATACTTTTGCCCCGACCTAATAAATCACGTGTTTCATTTTTTGGCGAAAAAATTTCCAAGGCTTGACAATGACCGATTTATGTTTTTTATGAGTGATTTATGGCCCAGTCTTCCGCGAGTCTTTGTGAATAGTACAGTACCTTGTTCGCAGGGCTCTCCATGATGTCAGCCAATGAGGTGCCGAAGGCGGAGTCGACGGCGAGACTGTCCGCCGACTTCCATGGAGCTCTGACGTGAAGCGGCGTACCCGGGAGGGCGGACTCTTGACTGCTGCGACGGGCGGTACTCTGTAATTGAACATTTGGGTCATTCATCATCATCATATTCTATACGCGTCCCACTGCAGGGCACGGCCTCGTCTTAGAATGAGAGGGCTTGGACCATAGTTCCCACGCGGGCCACTGTGAACTTCACACACACCATTCAATTTCTTCGCATGTTTATACATTTTTTCCTTCACCGTAAAGCTTATGGTAAATTACAAATGTAATTCCGCACAATCATCATCATTTCAGCCGAAAGACGTCCACTGCTGAACATAGGCCTCCCCCAAGGCTCGCCAAACAGATCGGCCCTGCGCCATCCGCATCCAATGCGTTCCCGCTACCTTCACCAGGTCGTCGCTCCATCTTGTTGGAGGCCTACCTACACTGCGTCTTCCGGTCCGCGGACGCCACTCGAGAACCTTTCGGCCCCATCGGCCGTCAGTTCTACGGGCGATGTGCCCTGCCCACTGCCACTTAAGTCTAGCGATTCTTCGAGCTATGTCCGTGACTTTAGTTCTCGCGCGGATTTCATCATTTCTAATGCGATCCCGCAGAGAAACTCCAAGCATAGCCCTCTCCATCGCCCTCTGAGTGACCTTGAGCCTCCTTATAAGACCCATCGTTAGCGGCCACGTCTCAGTGCCATAAGTCATCACTGGCAACACACACTGGTCAAAGACTTTTGACTTGAGACACTGCGGTATATCGGATGACAAGATATTGCGGAGCTTTAATTTCGCACAATAATTCCGAAATATTCAGAGGTGCGAGCCGGGATTTAAACCCACGACCCTCTGCTTGAGAGACCATAATAGGTCAACCCACTACGCCACCACAGCTTAGTTATCAGGTCCAGTTATTTATTCGATACTTTAAACATGAAACTTTAATGATGAATTATTATTTTTGCATGTTTTTTTTTGTTTTTTGCTGGTTTTTTTTTTGTAAGTGGTGGTGGTTCTTGTGCGGGCGCACATTGAGACAGTAATGGCTCGATGTGCGGTTGCTCTTAATGTGTTTTTTTTTTAATGAACCCATTGTTATTAAATAGGCTAGACGACTAAAAAAAACTGTTTAGTCCGTCAGTTAGATTATCAAAAAATATTGTACACGTATTTTTTCTTTTGTTTGACAAACAAAAAATGAGGAGGATACAGTGCTTAGAAGTTTCGAGTGACGTCACTATATGGTACAATTTTTACCTAAGGGTGACATCACAAGCCCCCACTCCGGAAGTTTGATGATCTATATATTTGTCGATTTTTAATCTATATATATAAAAGAAGAAACTGACTGACTGACTGACTGACTGACATATCAACGCACAGCCCAAACCACTGGGCCTAGAGATTCCAAATTTGGCACGTAGGTTCCTTATAAGGTCTAGGGGTGCACTAAGAAAGGATTTTTCAAAATTCACTCCCTAAGGGGGTGAAAAGGGGGTCCAAAGTTTGTATGGGGAAACAAGATTAGTTCGACTATTTTATTCGAAACTTCACAGAAGTACTCCTAATGGTAAATGAGTAAACACGTGTTTCAGGTTTTTTGAGAATTCAACCCCTAAAAGGGGGGAAACGGGTAACAAAGTCTGAAAATCAACATGGGTGTTGTTTCTATGGTTTTTCGGGTCGCTGGTTATGAAAACAATAACGGTTTTAAAATCCGACGTGGCGGACGTAAAATACCATCTCCCTGGATGGGGTTGAAATGTCTAAATAAACTAAATGACTGTTGATATATCAACGCACAGCCCGAACCACTGGATCTAGACTTGAAATTTTGCACATAGATACCTTATACAATGTAGGCATCCACTAAGGAAGGATTTTTGGGAATTCCCACGGGAACGGGAAAAAACGGGATTTATAAATTCGATTCCGAGTGACCCTATCTCAGTAACTATAATAACTAGACTCTTCAAATTTGATACCCAAGTAGGTATTATATTAGTTAAAACATTAATTTCAGGATTTTTTCCAAATTCCCACGGGATAAGGAAAAAACGGGATTTATATATTCAGTTCAACGGGATCCTATGAACTATAATTACTAGACTCTTCAAGTTTGACACAGAAGTAGGTAATTATAATAGTAAAAAACTGTTTTAAGGATTTTCGGAAATTCCCACGGGATAAGGAAAACACGGGATTTTTCGTTTTACTGGTCGTAGAAAGCTGAAATTCGGCATGTAGGTTGCTTGGGGAGTGTAGCGGAGCATTGAGAGAGGACTTTCCAAAATTCCCACGGGAACGGGAAAAAACGGGATTTTTCGTTTTGGTGATCGTAGAAAGCTGAAATTCGGCATGTAGGTTGCTTGGAGAGTGTAGCGGAGCATTGAGAGAGGACTTTCCAAAATTCCCACGGGAACGGGAAAAAACTGGATTTTTCGTTTTACTGGTCATAGAAAGCTGAAATTCGGCATGTAGGTTGCTTAGGGAGTGTAGAGGAGCATTGTGAGAGGACTTTCCAAAATTCCTACAGGAACGGAAAAAAACGGGATTTTTCGTTTTACTGGTCTTAGAAAGACGAAATTTGGCAAGTGGGTTCCTTGGGGAGTGTAGGGAAGCACTAAGAAAGCATTTCCCGAAATTCTTACGGGAACGGGAAAAAACGGGATTTTGCGTTTTACATGTTGTAGAAAGCTAAAATTTCAAAATTCATAAGTTCACACTGTAAATAGGCCGCAAAGGGCTCTTTAACCGAGTTCAAAAAAGGCGGAGATTATGCATTCCACTTTATGTATTTTTTTATGTAGGTATGTTCGCCGATTTCTTGGTCAATTGTGGACCGATTATAAAAATTATTTTTTTATTCGAATGAATACAATATACTCCTGAGATGGTTTCATTGTCACCAAATCAGGATCTGATGACGGGATCTTAGGGAAATCGAGGGCAACCCTCAAATTTTGTAGGCACGCATTACGTTTTTCATATATTTTCTCAAGCTATTTAAGTGTTTGCGTCTGGTAGACATCATCTCATTTTGATGAGCTGATGATGGAAGGTAAAACTCCTTAACGGTTAGGAGTTGAGGATATCTTTTCAAATATTATAGGTACGTATAGACCGATAGTTGTATTCTTTCAGGTTATCCGGGTGAGCTGATGATGGAAGGTTAAACTCCTTAACGGTTAGGAGTTATAGGAAGTTTCTTTAAATATCATATGCACGTATAGACCTTTAGTTGTATTCTTTCTGGTTATTCAGATGAGCTGATGATGAAAGGTATAACTCCTTAACGGTTAGGTCACACAACACTATAACAAAATACTATAATATGTATAATATCAATTCTATGTAGGTACACAGCGCTTCCAGTTACTCAAGTTTCCGTAGAAGGTAAGAAAACATTGAATTATACCTAATGCAGGACAGGGGAAATTAATAATAGGTTTTATATATTAACAAACCTGGTTATTTTAGTGCCCGCTTTCGAATAGTGAAAAACATTGTATCTAAAGAAATACTGTAAAGGACCGTATCTACCTGAAGTTTAGTCGGGCTTGCTTGCTCGCTTACTTGCACGCTTGCTTGCTTGCGTGCATGCATGCTTGCTTGCATGCTTGCTTGCTTGCCTGTATGCTTGCTTGCTTGATATCTTGGTTTTTTGGAATACTCATGGTACACGCGAGCGAAGCCGCGGGCAAAAGCTAGTAATTTGATAAACCAAAAAATACGTGTCCCATATTTTCCCATAATCTAACTGACGGACTAATTAGAATGACAAATTTTTAACCCAGTCGTCATCCCTATTGCCGCATCCTTCAATAATTCTAAGTGAGAATTAATTTAGGGTGCATACTATAGGTACATTCTTATTTATATGCTTTGTTTCATATTAATTGTGTATGTATCTGTTTTTTTCTCCAATAAATAAAAATAAAAATAAATAAAATTATATAAGCTACCGTGAGACTCACTCATAGTGAAAATAAACGGATCACTCACGTCTTAAAACGAGTTTAACTCGACATGTTTCGGGCTAATCCGTAACGGGCTAGTTCGATACTTTTTTATTTATATCTGTTCCTGCTTGCTAAATGTATTTTTTTTCTAATGCGATCCCGCAGAGAAACTCCGAGCTTAGCCCTCTCCATCGCCCTCTGAGTGACTTTGAGCTTTCTTATGAGGCCCGTCGTTAGTAACTAAGAAATCCACGCAAGAACTAAAGGTACCGACATAGCTCGAAGAGTCGCTCGTAGAACAAAAAGGTTCTCGAGTGGCGTCCACGGACCGGAAGACGCGGTGTAGGTAGGCCTCCAACAAGATGGAGCGACGACCTGGTGAAGGTAGCGGGGACGCATTGGATGCGGATGGCGCAGGGCCGATCTGTTTGGCGAGCCTTGGGGGAGGCCTATGTTCAGCACTGCAGTGGACGTCATTCGGCTGAAATGATGATGATGGATGCAGGTTTCCTCACAATGCTTTCCTTCACCGTAAAGCTCATGGTAAATTACAAATGTAATTTCGAACATAAATTCCGAAAAACTTAGAGGTGCGAGCCCGGACTCGAACCCACGACCCTCTGCTTGACAGACCATAGGTCGAACCACTAGGCCACCATGGCTTATGCTAAAATTAGAGCTAATGAATACTTAGGTAAATAAAAACCGGTTGTCTGTAAAGTCGGTTTACGGACGATAGTTTAACGTGCCAACGTCATAACAAAACATTGATGAAATGATTGCATACTTTTGCCGATTGCGCCTTTCGCTCGCTAATCCCGCACTCTCGCTCCGATCGTTCATCGGCTCGAGCATAACGGGACAATGTGTTATGTACGTTACACTGAGTCATCCTTTTTAGTGCGTGCAGCCGGCGTTCATCGATTTATTAGACGTTGTCATGTCAAAAATTCGCCTTTTTGATTTCAGGGCTAGTGAAATGGTAGTGAAAATATAGGATTAAATTAGCGAGCGTCTGGCGGAAAAGCGGGAAAGCGGCCTTAAACGAACTCTTCCAAAAACCTGATCCTCCACAGCGCTGTCGGAGCTCAGCTCAGTCCTGGTGGTGGAAGTCGAGCTGGCCAGATCATTCCATGCGTTGTGGCTCGTGATGTTGGCTGTGGGAGGCTCGGAGCTGGTGCCATCTGTACCAAGAGGTGTCAATTAGCTCACGTTATGTCATATGTGGGGTAAATAGGATACCATGCCTGACAGACTTTGGAATAAATATAAATTAAAAAAAAAAATAAAAACGACTAGCGACCATAAGGCAGGCAGCTATTTTCTTAGTTTATAATTATCTTAGTTTTTTTTTTTTTTTTTTTTTAAATTGACATTTCTTTTTTTTTTTTATATTACTACAAATGTATTATTTTTCAAAAATATAATTCATGAATTTAATTTCAATTTAAAAAAAATCGTTAAGTTTCGGAAGAATCGTTATTGATTTCGCAAAAACTTCGTTTACCTACTTAACTATTAAAGTTTTGGTTGAAAACCCTCAACGCCATTAGGTTACGTATAATTATGTTTGAAATTAAAGTAAATGCCCATTATGCGTCTATGATCCCTTCTGCAGCTAACAAAAGAGCTGATAACTTTGAAACAGCTGAACCAATTTTGATGAAACATGTCTAATTGTAAGAACCATCACCAAGAAACTGCTTTCAAATAAAAAAAACCGGCCAACCGGCCGGCCGGGGTTCCGTACCATTATCTATAAAAACGGTAAAAAAAATCACGTTTGTTGTATGGATGGGCCCCCCTGAAATATTTGTTCTATTTTAATTTAATTATTTATTTTAAAGTGAATATATAACTAAATATTCTGTGAATTTTTCAAGCGTCTACCTGCTACCGTTATCAATATCAAGCAAAAACGAGCAAAAAAAATCACTTTTGTTGTATGAGAGCCCTCTAAATATTTATTTTATTATATTTTTTAGTATTTGCTGTTATAGCGGCAACCGAAATACATCATCTGTGAAAATTTCAACTGTCTAGCTATCACGGTTCATGAGATACAACCTGGTGACAGACGGACAGGCGGACGGGCAGCGAAGTCCAGTAATAGGGTCCCGTTTTTACCCTTTGGGTACGGAACCCTAAAAATCGGTTCACCCGTTTAAGAGCTATGATGCCACAGACCGACACACAGACACACACACATGTACATAGTGGTCAAACTTATACCACCCCTCTTTTTGTGCCGGGAATTAAAAATGCCGCTTACCTCCCCTGAGCCCTTCCCTCCTCGCCCTGCCTCCGTCATCGCTGTTCCTCCGAGAAGAAGACTCGCTCTGGCTCGTCAGCTTCTCGCTCTCAAACGTTATTCTGTCCTTGTCCTGCCCGAACCTGTCCGAAGTCCGCCGAGGCACGCGCTCCAACCGGCTCGCGACTTTCTTAATGGTAAACTCTTGCTCGATGTCGTGGCCATTTTCCATGGTTTTCTGTGGACAATTAAAATTGGTTTTAGACACATCATTCGAAAGTATAGTGGAGCAAGTAAGTGATTTGCTATTTTTAGGGTTCTGTATCTGAAGGGTAAAACGGGGCCCTATTACTAAGACTCCGCTGTCCGTCCGTCTGTCACCAGGCTGTAAGTATCTCATGACCCGTGACAGTAAGACAGTTGAAATTTTCACAAATGATGTATTTCTATTGCCGCTATAACAACAAATACCTACTAAAAACAGAATAAAATAAATATTTAAGGGAGCTCCCATACAAAAAACATGATATTTTTGCCGTTTTTAGGGTTCCGTAGTCAACTAGGAACCCTTATAGTTTCGCCATGTCTGTCCGTCTGTCTGTCTGTCTGTTCTCGACTAACCCTATAGTGTGGGGTATCGTTGGATAGGTCTTTTGAAACCATGGGGGGTTGCTTACATGATTTTTGTATGCAGTGATTTGTTTGCGAAATATTCAACTTTAAAGTGAAAATTTTCATTAAAATCGACCGTCCCCCCCCCCCCTCTAAAATCTAAACTGTTGGGTGGAAAAATTTAAAAAAATTCAAAATGGTAGTAAATATATTAAATTTACAAGGACAATTATAGCGGCTAAGATTGCTTGGGAATTATTTGTAGTTTAAGAGTAAACAGTAGCCTAAGGTATAAAACATACCGTCACTACTTTGAAAAACTCGTATCTCAAATCAGCATGTAAACAAAACTGAACCTTGACTCGCGCTTAATAAAGTTCACTTTGCCAGATTAACGATTTTGAGATACGAGCTTTTTTCAAAGTATTGACGATACCTAACTTGGAAGATTCCGTACACATACGAAATCCTTAGAAAAATATTACTTGATTTTTTCGTAATGGCTACGGAATCCTATCTTGGGCGTGTCCGACACGCTCTTGGCCGGTTTTCATAGATAATGGAACGGAACCCTTCGTGCGCTAGTCTGACTCGCACTTTTCCTGTGTTTAGGGTTACGTAGCTATAATGGCAAAAACGGAACCCTTATAGTTTCGCTACGACGGTCTATCCGTCTGCCCGTAGTTGTAATTTTGCATGGATAGTTGATTATATATTATAGAGAGACAAAGTGGTATAAATATAAATTAAAAATTTTAAAAACCCCCAACGCAATTAAGTTGTAGATCCCTTCCGCAGCATACAAAAGAGCTGATAACTTTGAAATGGCTGAACCAATTTTGATGAAACATGTCTAAGAACCATCGCCAAGAAACCTGCTTGCAAATAAAAAAAACCGCATCCAAATCGGTTCTCTCGTTTTAGAGTTATGATGCCACAGACAGACAGACAGACACACACATAGCGGTCAAACTTGTAACACCCCTCTTTTTGTGTCGGGGGTTAAAAATACAATGTAGAAAAAAATTTTCGTTTTTGGGGCACCCTTCATAGACGTAATGTGGACGGATGATGATGATGATGATGGTCCAATTATTTTTTTTGTTAGAATTTAAAGCAAAACGTTGCTGAATTGTCATATGTCGTCATAAAAGCGACTATTACTTAGCAACTGCCGACAAATCACTAATTGTCGGATAATCACAGGAAACTGTCAGTCCACGTCATTAGGCGTGGGTGGGCACTGGGCAGTGACAATATTGATCTGCTGCCTGGATAGACCGAGGCCGGTATCGTCGCATCATTATTATCCAACGGCAAAAGAAAAGGTTATGTGTTTAGGGTACTACGAGCGTTTCAACCGCTATCTCTTTCAGTTTATTTCAGTATAGAAGTATGGATGTCACTCTCACAACTGATAACTTGACACTTATCGTCATATATTACCCCCCCCCTGCGCTCCCCCCAACCCCCGCCGTAATATTATATTATATAATATTATATATCATTTATATTATATAGCCTTATTATTAGCCTTCCTCTATAAATGGGCTATCTAACACTGAAAGAATTTTTCAAATCGGAGCAGTAGTTCCTGAGATTAGCTCGTTCAACCAAACAAACAAACTCTTCAGCTTTATAATATTAGCAGGCCTCATGCATGCCATGTACTTACGCGCGATATTTACCTACCGCGGGGACGATCGCCTGCGATCGAAATTCCAGTAGGTTGTCACAAGCGCGCGCCGACGCACGTTCATTCGTGTTCCACGGAAAAAATATGCCGCCTGAACTTTTATAAGTGAATGGTGAAACAGGGGGCAAATTTTAATATGACTATGCTAGAATTAATAGCTAATATAACAATTTGGAAGTTCGTATCGTGCTGTCCCTCTTACTCTTCTATAAAAAGCTATAAGCGTGAGCGGGATGGCACGATGCGAAGTTCGAAAGTTAACCTTCGTATTTAGTATAACGCTAGGGTACTATGAGCATGGCAATGTGTTCTACGCATTACAATAAATATCCTTTTTTGTTAGGATTCCAGAGCTAAAATGGCAAAAACGGAACCCTTATAGTTTCGCCATGACCGTCTGTCTCTTTGTCCGTCCGTGGCTTAGCTTAAAGAATATTAGTGCTAGAAAGTTTGCATGGATATAATATATAGCAATTATCCCGACAAAATGGTAAAACAACATGTAGAAAAAAAAATTTTAATCCAAACTGCCAGCCCTTGTCACTGTCGGCACGCACACATTCTTAAGGAGACGGAGTAGTATAATCTGTGGCTACAATCGCGGTAAGTACCAAGATTTTGTATGGGATGCAGTATCTGTTACGAAGTAACTATTAAGTAATCTGTGATATTAGTATAGATCAGATAATCTAATTACATATATAAATATTAAGCACTATTACTACACTATACACACACACACACACGTACACACTACACTATTACTGTAACAGAATCTCTGTCCCGAAGCAATGTGCGTCGTTCTTTCGACACGTCCCCATAGTAACAATGACACTAAACGCTCATAGAGTCATGAGGCACATGCGCCTCATGAACGTACCAGTAAAGTCACACATGAGGCGCATGTGCCTCATAGGACAGGAAACCTGTTATAATCCATCGAGTCGTTTCAGTTGTAGGGCGTGCCAATTCTTTGGCCAATTCTTTTTATTTGATACATACACACATACATAAATATATACGCTCGAAAAACATAACCCTATTTTAGCAGTCGGGTGAAAATTAAACAGTTTTAGTGTAACTGAACAATAGATAATTACAAGCTATTTTTTATTATTACGCTAATAGAAAATAATTTGCGCAAATGTCTTCGTGGGGACCACTTAAAAAGCCATTGTATACTAAGTATTATAGATTTTACGACTCAAAAGTACTTATTGTCAAAGATTCTGTAAAAAATTTACGAGGAAGGAACAAACTCAATTGATAAACATCAGTTGATAATAGTATTTTATGCACCGGTTGTATAAGTGAGGTCTTAGAAGGCGAGTGACTTGAGTTGCGATATGAACGAAGTGAATATCGCAATGAAAGACGGCACGAGCCGTTTAGATCAAATTACTATATTTTTTCTACTTCATCCATATTTTCTTCTAATAACTTTAACTATGGCAAACTATGGCAAAAGCTAACGAGCGGAGCGAATGAAAAATGTAAAAATGTTTGACATATATATTTGACAGATGTTTTTCAGCTTTTTAGTTCTTTTTAACCCCCGACGCAAAAAGGAGGGGTGTTTAAAGTTTAACCGCTATGTGTGTGTGTGTCTGTCTGTCTGTCTGTGGCATCATATCTCTTAAACAGGTGAACCGATTTAGACACGATTTATTATTTGAAATCAAGGGAACTTTTCAAATATTGTATGGTTGCATAGCGATTTGGGTATATCTTCTAATCTATATAAAAAACTCGTGTCACGGTGTTTGTTATCGAACTCCTCCGAAACGGCTAGACCGATTTTCATGAAATTTTTTGTTTATATTCGGTAGGTCTAAGAATAGTCGCAGGCTATTTTATATACCCCTATTCTTCGCAGACGGAGTCGCGGGCAACAGCTAGTTTAGTTTGCTCACGAAAATCATCACTTGGCGAAGTGGAACTGATGAGGAAGACCACATGGCCACCGGAACTACTCCTTTCAAATGGTCAATGGTGGTTGGTGGTATTTTCGAGTGATGTCGTTTCGAAAATCAATACCCAGGTGCCCGGTTTACGTATTCTCGTATATACATTACAAATAATGTTGGAAATTACTATCTCTAAATCTAAATCGGGCGCCGCGTGTCGTCACGCGCTATTCATTCATTAATTAGATCTGCGTCATACAGGGTTATTGGTAAGTCGACCTATTCCAGTCAAGGGGTTATGGGTAAGGTTGCCACCCGTCCGGATTTTCCCGGATTTGTCCTAGTTTAGAGAACGTCCGGGGAACGCCCGGGCGGGGTTCCATTTGTAGTCCGGGTTTGAATTGTAGTAGTTAGATTGTAGTTCCGCTAGTAGTAGTGCAGATTTTAAATAAAACAAACAAAAAAAACCGGCCAAGAGCGTGTCGGACACGCCCAAGATAGGGTTCCGTAGCCATTACGAAAAAATCAAGTAATATTTTTCTAAGGATTTCGTATGTGTACGGAATCTTCCAAGTTTAGGTATGTTTTATACCTTAGGCTACTATTTACTCTTAAACTACAAATAATTCCCAAGCAATCTTAGCCGCTATAATTTTCCTTGTAAATTTAATATATTTACTACCATTCTGAATTTTTACAAATTTTTCCACCCAACAGTTTAGATTTTAGAGGGGGGGGGGACGGCCGATTTTAATGAAAATTTTCACTTTCAAGTTGAATATTTCGCAAACAGATCACTAAATAGAAAAATCATGTTAGCAACCCCCTAATGGTTTTAAAAGAGCTATCCAAAGATACCCCGCACTATAGGGTTAGTCGAGAAAAAAAAAATCACCCCCACTTTACGTCTATGAGCGGTACCCTAAAAAAATAATAACAGACAGACAGACGGACAGACATGGCGAAACTATAAGGGTTCCTAGTTGACTACGGAACCCTAAAAAACGATGACGTGTCCGGTTTCTGAGCTCCAAAATCCGGGGATCGTACGCTTTTCGTCCTGGTTGCTGAATTTTAGAGATGACAACCCTAGTTATGGGGAAGGTCATTTGCATTGCAGTCATTTTTGTTTCATTATGCCCTATGCAAAAATGAACCATTTCTGAGATAAATGAAATTTAAGTTTTTAGCAAGAAAGGTTAACTAGGTACATAGTTAAATAGTGAACTGAAACAATTACTTTTCATCACGTTATTCATTCCCAGACACTTAACATCGTGGCAACCCCTTGCCAGACACCTTTAATGTTAATGTTCATGAAATTATAATTGTACTTACGTTAAAGTATCAAAGCTGATTTTTAGGGTTCCGTACCCAAAGGGTAAAAACGGGAACCCTATTACTGAGGCTCCGCTGTCCGTCCGTCTGTCACCAGGCTGTATCTCGGGAACCGTGATAGCTAGAGAGTTGAAATTTTCACAGATGATGCATTTTGGTTGCCGCTATAACAACAAATACTAAGAAATGGAATAAAGTAAATATTTAAGGGGGCTCCCATACAACAAACGTGATTTTTTTGCTCGATATTGATAACGGCAACAGGTAGACGCTTGAAATATTCACAGAATATTTAATTAGGTATATATGACTTTAAAAATAAATCATTAAATTAAAATAAAAAAATATTTAAGGGGGCTCCCATACAACAAACGTGATTTTTATAGATAATTGTACGGAACCCTTCGTGTGCGAGTCCGACTCGCACTTGGCCGTTTTTATTATATATAATACTTTGGTAATGATGATGATGTTTCCACATTAGCCAGACATTTTTGATAGTTCCAACCCCTTGCCAGACAAGCATTGTAAATTTTAAGAAGAGATTTAACAATTAAAGGATGTCTGGCAAGGGGTTGCCACGATGTTAAGTGTCTGGCAATGAATAACATGATTTTTAATAATATTCAGGAGGTAATACCAAAAAATAGCACTTTATTATTTGACGAAAGTAGATCGGTATTTTACACACCTTTGGTACCTACCGTTTATCTGCCAAAGCCACTGTAACCCAAACTTCATAATGGTACATCGTTCTTACCAGGTTGGGAGCATACGCTGACAAACTTTCAGCTTTTATAAAATAACGAAGGTCTGGGGTTCACGGGCTCTTAGGCTATTAGGATCATAAAGGTGCAGTAATTAAGCAAAAGTACCTGGGCGACCGAGCTTTTCTCGGGCAGAAACTCGGTACCAAGCGTTTTCCCAGAGATAAGACCAAGCTAGATCAATTTTTCATCCCCGAAAACCCCCAAATACCAAATTTCATCGAAATCGTTGGAGCCGTTTCCGAGATCTTGATTATATATGTGCGGGGTAGGGGGGGCGGGGGAGGGGGTTCAGGAGGTTTCAAAGGGGGGATGAAAATTTCATTGATTTTGCCGTAGGATACACCGTTTTCAAGATATTTGACAAAAACACCGGAGGGGTGGGGGGAGGTGAGAGGGCGGGAGGGGATGCGGGGAGGGAGCGCGGGGGTATTAAAGGGGGATGAAAATTTCATTGATTTTGCCGTAGGATGCACCGTTTTCAAGATATTTGACAAAAACACCGGAGGGGGTGGAGGGGTGAGTCACGTTAAACTATCGTCCGTAAACCGACTTTACAGACAACCGGCTTTTCCTGTTCTGTGCTCCCAATAGGGAACGTGCACATAGACGGTGCTGCCAACTGGTGCCATAAGGGTGCCATCAATTTGAATGTTTTACCTTAATAAGTTTGTTTTACTGTCCGCATAGTGTCTCTTCTGTCGCATTAGTGCTGCCGCCTATAGTTACTGCACGTTCCCTATAATACTTTTTCTCACAAAAAAGTAACTTTTTCTCACAAAAGAAGAAACTTGTCGTTTTCTCATGAAAAATAAACTTAAAAAAAAAAAAAACTAAAAATCGTGGAATCGAACCGAGGTCGGCTGGATCCGCGACCACCCGATTTCTAATGTGCCATTATGATCTGCTCGAAGTCGGCGAAATTTAGCTTTATATTCTAATGCAAACAAAAATAGCTGGAAAACACGAGTAAAAGCGATTTTCTGAAAATGAAACATAGCTAGATCAGTTTTTCACCCCCGAAAACCCCCACATACCGAATTTCATCGAAATCGTTGGAGCCGTTTCCGAGATCCTGATTATATATATATATACATATATATATACATATATACAAAAATTGCTCGTTTAAAGGTATTAGATTAAAAATTTTGAAAAAAAAACCCTTGACGGTAAAAATCTCATCGAAAAAGAAAAAAAATCTCATATTTCAGACTTTTTAGAGAGCATGTACGAATTATAATCTATATAATGTGTAGGTAAGATCTCGCAAAACAATAAGTGTGATTCATCCTACCACATAATATTAAGTTCCTTATCCTTATTAAATATTATACAGTTGCTATTTATTATTATTATTTGGGAACATGCATTAAGCTACGACGTACACATTGCTGAAAACAGAATTGTAATCGGAAATTTCGTTTTGATTATATTGCAACATTGTTTTGCACTAATATTGTGGCGCCCCCTAGTGAGTTACAGCCATGACACCTGTCTAAGAACATGAACTCATCAAACACAAACCCGTTATTGAAAACCGCATCAAAAACGGATCATTAGTTTAGAAGATAGGTGGGAACATTACTTTGCACAAACGCACACACAAACATCTCTCACCCTAAACGCATATACCTGCTCCGTTGCGTCGTGGGTAAAAAAAAGGGATTTTTTTAATTTCCGCGGGATAAAGTTCGGGAGTTGAACAAAAAAATTTGTTTGTACGGACAAAGTCACCTGAAAAAGCTAGTTATTTATATGTCATCGGTCCGTATAAATATAAAAAAGCACGATAAAAACAGATTGCTCGGAACGCAGCACGCCGTGGAACGGTCATCGTGAATTATTAAATCGTTATCGATTTTACGTAAGTATGTCGGTTCGTCCTTATAGTGTCACTGCTACGGAGTTATATGACTCTGTAATGATAGCACTTCAATTCATTCACTAAATAGCATGATCATCATAATCATCATCATTACCAGTGTCAACTGACGTACTTTTATGAGCTGTTAAAACTCATTCTCCCATAGAGTTTTGGCAATAGCAACTTATGACGTCACCAACCAACTATAGGTAACGCCACCAGAGTTGAGGCCACGCACACAACCACATCTCATGTAATGACAGCGGGATTTTGACGTTGTGTTAACGTTTAACGACAACACAACATCAAAATCCCGCTGTCATTACATGAGATGTGGTTGTGTGCGTGGCCTCAACTCTGGTGGCGTTACCTATAACTATTTATTTGTTTTAAAGCAACAAAAAATCTAATTTTGCAGTTAATCGAAAATTAATCTGGTTTTCAGGGCTAAAATAAAGCGTTTTCTGGAGTCGTGTTTCGAATTATTTTTTAATGGCGTCAACATCCCTATTTCACCTCTGAATTTCTTCCGCGGTAAGAAGCGACTAAGAACGCGCGCAGACAGAGAGCGGTCTGGAGTTCTGAGTTCGGAGTTCTGCGTTCTTTCGAATGTACCGAGTCCCTTACGCACACAGCAGGCGGACAGACCGCGGCAGTCAAAGCGGAACGCCGCGTTCTAAGAGTTCTTTTGCCGCCGAGACAGAGAACGCCGCGTTTACCGCGATGGCTGAAGTTACAAATACAGTAAAACTGATCAGATTGGTTAGAAAAAGATGATTATTAGGTAAGTATAATGATTAAAGTCATTTACACTACAAAAATCGTGACAAAAAAGCAGAAACTTGGCCTGAAATGGTCGCGGCAAATCGTCTCGTGTTGTTTTAATTAGGTGCACCCAATATTTTCTACTTTTTTAGTAGTTTCTAGGCTCCACAAAATCAATGCTTCTTCTTCGAAAGATGAACTTTCTAGCGACATTTTGCACAAAAACATGGACGCAAGAATTTGACCGCCTCTTCTCTTCTTGTGTGCGTTGGAACTCTCGAGCGAAAAAAAAAACATTGGCCCCCAACATTAGTCCCCTGCGACGCCATGTAGTGGTTTACCACCCACACCGGTTGCCAGGGTA